>PVIH01005297.1:0-111013 GCA_004025045.1 Sigmodon hispidus
TTTTTTTTTTTTTTTTTTTTTTTTTTTTTTTTTTTTTTTTTTTTTTTTTTTTTTTTTTTTTTTTTTTTTTTTTTTTTTTTTTTTTTTTTTTTTTTTTTTTTTTTTTTTTTTTTTTTTTTTTTTTTTTTTTTTTTTTTTTTTTAAAACTTTATTTCAGCTGGGGCATTTTTTTAAGTTGAGGCCTGTCCTCTCAGATGGCTTCAGCTTGTGTCAAGTTGTCAGAGAACTGTCCAGCACACAGGTGACGTTACTGTCCAGAGCTGCCACAAAGGCAAGTGCAGGCCTGGGAGAGAGAAGGGTCACGGGCTGGCACTTTAGAGGTAAAGGAATTCCTGGTGGCAAGGTTAAAGTGGCAAGTATTTGATTGGGTCGCTAAAGGGAATGGAGGGTGAAGGTCTTTGAGAGGTCAAGGTCAGTGTAGCTGCTTCCAGGGTGTGGTGATGCTATGCAGGATGATGGTGTGCAAGGCCCTCAGTGTGCACAGCACTCAGTGTGCACTGACTATCATTTTGTTTTGGGGTTTTGGTATTTTTTTTTCTTTTAAAAATATTTGTTTACTCTTATTTTGTGTGTGAATATTTGCCTGCATGTATGTATATACATCATGTGTGTGCCTGGTGGTGGTAGAAAATATCCGATCCCTTGGAACTGGAGGTATAGATGGTTGGTTGTAAGCTACCACATGGGTGCTGGGATCAGAACCCTGGTTCTTTCTAAGAGCAGTAGCTGTTTGTCTAGCTCACTTCTCTTTTCTAAGACAGGGTCTCCTGTAACCCAGGCCGGCCTCATACTTGGTATGTAGCTGAGGTTGACCATGAACTTTCTTGTCCTTGCCTCCCAAATGCTGGGCTTACAGGTGTGTCTGTCCCATGATCGCAGTGCTGCAGTGCTGGAGAGAGAAGGATCTCTGTGGTGCCCTGTCTTAAGCTGAATCGGAGGGTTCTGGGCTCAGTGAGAGACCTGATCTCAAAAAAAAATAAATAAATAAAGTGAGGAGGTCAAGGATGGTAGCAAACTCCTTCAATTCTGGCACTCAGGAGGCAGAGGCAGGTGGATCTTTGTGAGTTCGAGGCCAGGTCTACATAGTGAGCACCAGTCCAACCTGGATTACATAGTCAAACTGTCTCCAATGAATAATAAAGTGAGAGCTGGCATGCTCAGCAGGTAGAAGCCCTTGTTACCAAGCATGACATTCTAGGTTCGATCCCTGGAACTGACTCCCCCAAGTTATTCTGTTACTTTCACATACTTTATGGAATACCTGTGCCCACAGACTAACTTACACAAAATAAATAAACATTAAAACTATAAAGTGGAGGGCTGGAGAGATGGCTCAGCTGTTAAAAGCACTGGCTGCTCTTTCAGAGGCCCTGAGGTCAATTCCCAGCATCCACATAGTGGCTCACAGCCATCTATAATGGGATCTGGCTCACAGGCATACATGCAAACAGAGTACTTAAATACAAAAATAAATAAATCTAAAATAAAAACATATACAGTGATCAGAGAAGACACCTGACATTGACTTTTGGTGTCCACACACACACATATATATATATATATATACCCATATGCACTCACACAAAGACACTAGAAGAAGGGACTGTGGTGCTGAAATCTGTTTCCTAGGCAGTCTATCACCATTCACTCCTTTTAAAAGATAGATTTATTTATTTATTTATCTATTTATTTATTGATCTGTTATGAATACAGCATTCTGTCTGTAGGTTTGCCTGCACACCAGAAAAGGAAGCATCAAGATGTCATCATAGATGGTTGTGAGCCGCCATGTGGTTGCTGGGAGTTGAACTCAGGTCCTCTGGAAGAGCAGTCAGTGCTCTTAACCTCTGAGCCATCTCTCCAGCCCCAGCATTCATTTCTAACAGCAGACACTGACTGCTGTTCACACAGTATTGTCTCCTGATGCAAAGCTGACCTCCTGCCCCTCTCAGCCCTCAGGACCATCTACAAAGCGATGCATTTATGGAGCTCTGTTTTAATATTTCTGAGCTTTTTGGTTTTGGTTGTTTGTTTTTCCCCGAGCCTGAGAGATTCATAAGGGCAGAGACTAACATATTTTTTTTTTCTGTATCCTTAGCAACTGGCATAAAGCCTGACATCTAGTAATTGTCTAGGTGCTAAAGAGCCATGTGTGGTCATGCCCGACTGTAATCCCAGCTCTTGGGAGACTGCGATAGGTGATCCATGGATTCCAGGCCAGCCCGAGGTACACAATGAGACCATTTCTCAAAAAACAAATTCACAGGGGCTGGAGAGATGGTTCAGCAGTTAGCAACACTGGCTGCTCTTCCAGAGGACCTTGGTTTGATTCTCAGCAACCATATGGCAGCTCACAACCATCTCTAACTCCAGTTCCAGGAAATCCAATGACACTGTATGGATATGATATACAGGCATGAAATTCATGTAGACAAAACACCCATACACATAAAAAAAATTAAACATGTGGGATAATGATGATGCATGGTTTTTTGAGGTATACTCAGGAGGCAGAAGCAGGCAGATTTCTGAGTGTTCAAGGCCAGCCTGGTCTACAGAGTGACTTCCAGGACAGCTAGGGCTAATACACAGAGAAACCCAGTCTGGAAAAAGCAAAAAATAGACAAACAAAAATAAACAAATTCCGATCACAAGAAGTTAGCAGGGGCTGGAGAGATGGCCCAGTGGTGAAGAGCACTGACTGTTCTTCCAGAGGTCCTGAGTTCAATTCCCAGCAACCACATGGTAACTCACAACCATCTATGATGAAATCTTATACTCTCTTCCATATTCTGTATACATAATAAATAAATTAATTAAAAAAAGAAGCTGGCAAAGCTCTAGACAAGGCAGGAAAGGGAATTCGAGGAAGAGAGTCTTAAATAAACCAAAACAAAAAGCATAAGATTTTTGCCTTTCTGTGCTGGAGAGAAGGCTCAGTTGTTAAAAGCACTGACTTCTTCTGGAGATCCTGGATCCGTTCCCAGCACCTACATAGTGGCTAACACACATTCCACACTTTATTTTTATTTTTTTTAAACTTTATTTATTTATTTGTTTGCCTGGAACTGTAACTACAGACAGTTGTCAGCTGCCATGTGGGTGCTGGGAATCGAACCCGGGTCCTCTGGAAGAGTAGATGGTGCTCTTAACCGCTGAGCCATCTCTCCAGCACCCTAACACACATTCCTATCCAGAGCATCCAACCCTCTTCAGATCTCTGTGGGAACTGTATTTACATGGTGCACAGACAGATAAGAGGTATTATATGTATACACCCATACACATAAAATAAAAAATAACTAATTCCCACCCCAAATTTTAAGGATTTTGTCTTTTTTATGGAAATGACTTTATAAAAAGTTCAGAAAATGTAAGAAAGCAGTAGCTCATGTTGAAAAGGTTTAGAAGCTCAGGGGGAATAATCTGACTGTGGAAAAAGCTGTTAATGTCTATAACCCTGAGAGATGCTAATATCATTTTAGGAAGAGAGGGTAAGACTGGAGGGTCACCAAGGTCATATAGCATCCATTGCCATGGGAGAAATGATCTAGAAGGAAAGTCTAGTTCTACAGTGTGCTAGACTAGGCCTTCGGCCTCTGGCCCCCGTTTGACGGACAACTGTCTCTCTGTTTCCCCAACTCTTTTACACTGTGTGATGAGCGAATCTCCCATGTTTATGCAAACGCTGCCTCTCTCCAGAACATTGTTTTCCCCCACAGTCTACTTGGTGAGCACCTATTTTAAAAATGATGCTCCAGCCTTATTTCCTTCCTAACCGAATCACCAGGCATAACTAATCACTCTATTTCTTTACACTTTCATGCCCCTCTTTTGAGTACTGCTATTGTATGTTGCTCCTTGTACTGTTAGTCTCTCTTATTAGATCATGTGACCTCAGTCTTAGGCTGACATATGAGTGCTTACAAGAGCCAAACTAATGAGCCCAAACTGCAAATATTTGAAGGCTGGTGCTGTGGCTAGAGAAAAGTTGACATGTGCATCTCTAGAGACCTAAGAACAAAGATGGGGGTGCCGGATGGGGGGGGAGGACACGTGTGTTCACAGCACAAACCCCTGTACCTAAGGCTGGGGAACCCTGTTGGGAAGGGGGGGTGTGTAAGGGCCAGTGGAACAAAAAGTTTACTGTGAGAAAGATTGTATATTTATATATTTAGAAATACACATATACACACACATATGTAACAATAATGAAAAGAAGAAAAAAAGCCCATGCATTTGGTTACAAGAACTTTTAATTTTTTTTTTTTAAAGAAAAACAAAGGGAAAGTTATTTGTGTAGCCTTAGCTATCCTGGAACTAGCTCTCCAAACCAGGCTGGCCTTGAACTCACAGAAACCCACCTGCCTCCTCCTCCCGAGTCCTGAAATTCAAGGTGTACACCATCACTGCCTGGCCTAGGCCATGAATTTGCAATAGAGCAAGAAAGAATACAAGGGAGAGATTGGAATAAGGAAAGAAAAGAAAATGTAGGGGAAATTATGCTAATTAGAAAAAGAATGTTCTTGCTGCCAAGCTGATCAGCCGACCCTAGCTGATCTCCAGGCCATTTATAGTGGAAAGACAGGAGAAACTCCCTAAGTTTTCCTGTTGTACATACAGGCTGTCTTCCAGGCCACACTGCTGCTTCTCCATCACATCAAACATGTCTGCTCCTGAGAGCCTGGCTGAGCCCGGCTTGTGGACTCTGGAAGTTCCTTCCCAGAAGAAGGGGTGGAGGGGTCCATGGGACCCTCCCTCAAGTACTCAGTCACCGCTCTCAATCAGTGGACTATAACTCACTCTAATTGCCTTCAAGGAAGGGCTAATACGGGCAGGGAAGGATTAAGGGGAGGGGCTCCACCTTCACAGCCACAGGGGTTCATCACCCATGCAGGGTGCAGACCCAGCTATGGCTGCTTCAAAACCACCCACATCCTGACCACGAATCCCCAGAGTGAACTTTGAAGAAATTTTACCTTGACCTACCATTGTGAACTAGGAGGGTAGGCATTTTCCTCCTCCTCCTTGCCCTCGCTCTGTGTGTGTGTGTGTGTGTGTGTGTGTGTGTGTGTGAATTGAACTTGGGTCCTCTGCAAGAGTGATACGTACTCTTAAGCACTGAGCCATCTCTCCATTTCTGACCTTTATGTCATTTTTATCTACATGTCCTCTGTGCATCTTGGTGAACATAGCGTGTGCACATGGACACTCACACACTAAATAAACTGTAATACTTGAAAGAAAGAAAGAAAGTTCGGTGAATCAGGAATGAGGAAGGACACACACCTATTAGTCCCAGCATTTGCCTTTAAACCAGAGCTGAGAGAGAGAGAGAGAATTTTTTTTTTTTTTTTTGGTGAAAACCTTTAATTGGCACAAGGTTGGATCTGTGGTCAGGAGGCCATGAACGATCTGGCCTGAGTCAGACTCCAGCCGGTTGAGACTAGAGGAGCAAAGGAAAGCCATTTCCAAACAGTGGGGACGTGAATGCAGCCAAGGGAATATAGTCCATCCCTCCCGCAGTACATCTCCAGCTGTAGGCGTTTTTCTAGTCGCAGAGACGTGGAAGGAACAGATAAATCCACTGTGGTCGCTCCCAAAACTAAGCGCCAGGTTTAAGCAGTGTTTAGCAGCTTGCCCTGAAAATGTTGAAAGATATGATCATTTTTCTAGGCATTGCGACTTGGCCCACTTTCCTCTATGACCTTAAAAAAATGAAGCCTGAAGTGGTAGAAGAGATTCTAGAAGCATTTGTTGAGCCACTAATATACGCTAGATGCTAGTAAGGGTTCTGGGGAGACACAGACTGTGAGCCCCGGACTCCTGGGCTCCTTTGGACGGAGGGGGTCGCTGATAGCTTGTCTAAGTGCTGGCCTAAATAAGATCGCTGCCCAGGTGGAGGTCAGCGGGTCCGCTTTCAGGATTCTTTCTAAAAGCGTCTCTGAAAGCTGGAGGGGAGCCAGCAGGCGGCTGCGGGGAGGCCGGGGTTCCAGGCACCCCCAGGGCTGGCGATCGCCGTTTCTCTGCAAGCCTCCCTGGCCGGTGGAACAGGCAGAGGAGCCGCGCTGGTCCGGGGGAGGGACAGCAGCAGGTGACAGCAGCCTTGGGCTATAAATAGGGGCGCGCGTCAAGCGTCGGGCAGGAGCCGGGGCTGGAGGCAGGGGCAGCAGTGCCATGGGGTCGCGGAGGGCCGTGGGCCGGGGCTGGGGCCTGGGTGGACGGGCAGGGGCGGGTGGCGATGGCGAGGACGACGGGCCGGTGTGGACTCCCGGCCCGGCTAGTCGCAGCTATCTGCTCAGCGTACGGCCGGAGACTAGGTGAGTCTCCAGGGGCCCTGGGTCGCCCAGGGCCCGCTCTGTCCCTTGGGTGGTGGCCCGGTGTGGCCAGGCTCTCAGAAGTACCCCAAAGCTGTGGGGGCCCAGGCCCTCAATCCTAAGGCCCTGAGGTCTGGGGACAGAACCAGGCAAGATGGGACCATCATGGTATAATTTTGACCCCTGAGACTTGGAGTGTCTCAAATGTGGGGCCCAAGAGATGAGAAAGGCCTGTTTGAGGCTCTTTTACAGGCCCTGAAGGCTTTTCTTATCTCCCTCACCCCAGACCAGCTACTCCCAGAATTCCTCAGTTAGTGATAAGGAGATCCAGAGTGGCTGAAATTCCTCTGCTTCAAAGGAGGGGAAGTTGCTGGTGGGTGGGTGTGGGGTGCTAGGGGAGGCTGTTTAGCTCAGAGTGAGGAACAGAGCTCAGTGGGCTAACTCAGGTTCCTCCTCTGGGCCCAGGGCTTTGGCCTTCCAGCCCTGTGTTGTGTCTGGTTGAGAAGAAGGGGTGCCAGGAGGGGAGGGTGGTGTGAAAGCTCAGAGGGAGTCGATTGTCCTGCCCAGTTTCAAGGCTGGTGGGGTTGAGATGCCACGGGAGGGGTGGAATTGATGAACCCTCCATTGGTCTTCTGGAGAGAAAGTCTTTGTTTCAGGAACTATGTTATTCCCAGATAGACGAATGCACAGACAATAGGCAAGCTTCTGGAAAGGCAAAGACACAGGCCTTGAGGAACAAGCGCACTGCTTCCTGCCCTCTGTGATCAACCCTTCTTGCTTCTATTCTTGAGTCCGTTTTCCAAAGGGGAATGTAACAGTGTGGCTCTTGGAATAGGAATTACTTCTGAGCACAGAACTTGGCTTGTGTATTGTGCAGACGTTGCTTCTCTAGACACTGCAGACTTCTGCTCTCAAGAGTACACAAAAAGGCACCAATGACATTCAGGAAAAGCCCTGGGCACTTCCTCCTGAATCGACTGAGTACTATTGACCTTGGAGTTGGAAAAGTTCAAATGTAACCAGAACCTGTTTCTGCATAAAACTCTGCAAATGGTGTCACATGTTTGGGGCAGGGCTGAGGACTGGTGTTAGCGACTGAGTCAGACTCAACCAGGCTGCTGGGCTGCCGGGGGGTTGTGATGGGGCACCCTTCCCCCAGATACTGGCTCTGTGGAGCATTGCAATGAAACGTGGACGTTTGTTGTAGACCTTAGTGAAGCCAGAGCCCATAGTCATTTATCTGTCTTTTCACCCTGACTTATCCGGCTTCTTTCTGTACCTGACTTTTGTCAATCCTTAGTGGAACAAGAACGGGGAGGTTTGAAAGCCAGGCAGAGTGGAGAGGGTTCAAGATCTGGGCTCTTAGGAGCAAGGCTGGAGGCTTGGGCATGGGGCTGCTTTCTGGCTGAGCTTGTGTTGGGCGTTTTTATGGTGAGCCAGGCAGAGGACTGGAAGTAAGAAAAGCCTGAGTCCGTGAATCTTAATGGGGATGCTGTTAGAAGGCTGTTCTTGCTGAATATTTAAAGGCTCCGCACAGGAGCAGCGGGAGAGAGGGTTTTTCTAGCCTTGGACTTGGGACAATTTTGCCGCTTTTCACCTCCTGCCAGTTGGCTGCGGCCGCTGCCCGTTCCCATCCCCGGGGCCAGGAGAGAGCAGCTAGGTTTGTTTGGCTTCCGGAAAAGCCCGTGGCAAAAAAAAAAAAAAAAAGGGGGGGGGAGGGGAGCTGGAATGGGTGGGTTGTGGGGAGGGCCAGTTCCCAGTGCCATGGGAAGGTCTGGCTTGTGTTGTTGGAGGGAACCGGCTTTTTTCTGCTCCTCAAACGCCTGTAGGGGCGGAGGGAGCCCAGGGATCAAGAGCAAAAGGGGTCTCTTGAGGACTTTAGTAGCTGTGTTCAGCTTCAGCTCGACTGAACCCTGACTATCCCAGGGTCCTGGCTGAGAGGCAAGTTCTGCCCTCACTCTTGGGTCCAAAACATTCTGGGTCCCTTTCTGTAGATCTACTGTGGATCTTTTGCTTGTTTGCTTGCTTTTGTATTTGTTTTGTTTTTGTTGTTTTTGAGACAGGATTTCTCTGTGTAGTCCTGGCTATCCTGGAACTCAAGCTGTAGACCAGGCTGGCCTTGAATTTACAGAGAACCGCCTGCCTCTGCCTCCTGGTTGTTGGGACTGCAAGTGTGCGCCAGCACCACCTGGCTTGCTGTGAGGCTCTTAGGGCATTTCTCTCAAGGGCTCTGAGGGTGGGATTTCCCTGGGAGCTATGGACAACTGCCACGTGGCTGGGGCTCCAGAAACTATATGTGTCCCGTGCTTCCGCCCCATGGTCTTTGCAGGGATTTCTAGTCTCAGGTCAGTTCAAGGATATTTCACCCCTCACTGGGGTCAGAGGTAGATAGTTCCTCTTGGCTGTCCTATCTGATAGACAGTCTCCTTGTTCATCCAGCTGCGAGGACCTCACCTCTCTAGCGCAGTAGCACATGGACAGGCTACAGTACTTAAAAGAATTGGAGTTGAGAGTAAACAACACGGACTGACTAGCTTTTGTGTGATACTCAGAAACTCTCAAGTCCCTGGCCTCTTGTCTCGTGAAGGTCCTGACCCTGGTGGACTCCTAGGAGCAGAAGGGCTATGATATTGTTACAGACCACTGCAAAACAACCCCGCTGCTCCTCTTGGGTAAGGCAGGCTGTGTTAGAGAAACTAAGGCATTGGGCTACAACTTTCTAGAGGCCCTTTTTTGTCCCAGAACAGATGCAAAGCAGAGTGATGGTAGGCCCCCAGCTTCCATGAGTACCTTGGTTCTTCCATGTCTATTTGTTCCTTTATAAGGAGAACTTGGTTTTCTGGGCCCTCAATTGCTATTCTGTAAAATCTCTAACGCCCTTCCAATCCAACATTAGCTGTCTCTGACCCTCTCTGCCTCCCCTTACCCTCCACACACCAGAAGAGCCCCTCTGCTAGGAATAGTTAGTCAGCTGGGCCCCAACAGATCTTCTGCCTTTTGAAGACCAGCTGCCTTTGTAGGCCTTGGATTCTTCCGGCTTGATTAACATGTAATACGGTAAGGGGATGGGAAAATGGCCCAGCAGTTACAAGAGCTTACTGCTTTTCCAGAGACACAGATTTGGTTCCCAGGATCCAAGCTGGACCACTCAAACTGTTCCTGCAGCTCAAGGGATCTGATGCCATCTTCTGGCTCTGATGGCATCTGCACACATCTGCACATCCTCCTCACCCCATACACATAATTAAAAATAACACAGATCGGGCTGGAACAATGGCTCAGCAGTTAAGCGTGTGTGCCACTTTCAGAGAGTCTAATTTCTGTCCCCAACACCCACACTGGGCAGCTCACAACCCCCTGGAACACCAGCCTCAGGGGCTCTGGGGCTTCTGTCCTCTTAGGGCATCAGTAGCTCACATGCATACAGATGCATACATGTGCAAATAGTTTTCAAATAATGAAAATAAAATCTTACGAAAACCTTAACAAGCAAACATGTAAGATGAGGTTGAGAGACAACAGGGCCAGGAAACAGAACCTCACAAACAGCCTGAGAAACATGGAAAGGACACACTGTCTCAGCTCACTCTCTTGCCCACGTGTAGGTGGAACCTGTCATTTTCCGTTGTAAATTAGAAAACTGGCCCAATGCCTCCCCTCCTAGGGAGGAGGTGTAGACTCAAGGGGAAATCTCTCAATTCCAAGGAGACAGACAAAGGCAATTCATGGTTAGGAAAGGATAGGGTTGCCAGTACCTTGGAACTAAGCGGGGGTTCTGCCCACACAACCTCCAGAGGGTTTAAAACTCCTAGCAAAGGCACCCGCAGCGTGTGGCCTTTTCCTGACTATTGGAACAGCAGCCTGAGAGAGGGGAAGGGAAGAACACCTTGAAATGCTTTCCCTTTTTCTTCCTCCTCCTCCCTCTCCTCTTCCTCCTCCTCCTCCTCTCATAAAAAGTCACGTCTGCCTTGTATGCCTAGCACTGCCTGAAGAGTCATAGAAGCTACAAACAGACCTAGATTTAAAGGCTGTGTGGGTTTAGCTGAGCGGAAGGAAGGAGAGGGGCTGTGGCCTTGGACTGGCCAAGCTTGGATGGGCTTGGCTGCCACAGAACCCGAGTTTGATGATGTATACCTGTAATCCTAGCGCTTGGGAGGCAGAGGCAGGAGACTCACTATAAATTCAAAACTACTTCTGGCTACACAGGAAATCTGAAGCCAGCCTGGGTTACATCAGACCTTGTCCTCCCAGAATCAACTAAACAAGTAAACAGGTACCAAAACCAAAACGAAACCTAAACAACAGCCTGCGAGAGGATCATGGGAAGGGGGAGGTGTTAATTGTGGAACTGTTATGATGTAGACAGAGCACGAGGAGAGGGTGTTAGAAAAGGAGAAAAGTGTTGGTTAGATTTGTGGGACAGAGGAGACGATTCAAGATGAGTTTGGAAGAACGCTAATGGCATTTAAATAACCCAGGTGCAACAAAGAGGGGCCGGTTATCAAGAGATGGGAATGTAAGCTGAGCGGCCACTGAGCAGGCTTAGGGTGCCATCAAGGAGGGTGAAGTGAAGGCCTGTGTATGGGTGGGATGGCCCTTGTCATCTCCCAAAGACTTGAGGTCTACTGGAGGAAGAAGTCAAAAGGCTGGTAGTGTGGGTCTCGCTCCCCAGAGGGTCAGGCCCTGTTCTGTGCCCTGGCCAGTCTCTGAGCAGGGTGTGATGCCGGACTGAGGGAGCTGGGTGTTTCTAGCTCCTGCTGGATTAACTGCTTTCTTTTCCTTCTCTTGCTTTCCAGCTGGTTTGCCTCTGCTCTTTAACCATCCTTTAACATATTAATGGCGGGTGTTCTCCAAAACACCTGTCTTCTCCAGGCCTGTTCGGGGATTTCCAGGAATCAGACTGCTCTCTCTCAAAGGCAAGAAGCAGCAGCAGTTAGCCACAGGCTGGTATGCTGTGGGCGGGGAACAGGCATAGGGCCTCTCTCTGGGGAAAGAGACTGATGCCCATCTTTCTCTCAAAGCATAATCCCTAGGGTCCTCCATCCCGCCTAACCGATTCCCTGGATCCTGCTGCATTTAACGAGCTCTTGGTTTCAGATATACTGATGTCCAGTGGTGAGGCCCCTTGCTGCTAACAGGAGCAGCCAACTAAGACAGCTGGTTCCTTTTAATAGAAGGGCTTCTGGGCCTCAGATGGCGGCCGATTAATACTTTGTGACTGTTGTTCTTCTTGCCTCCTCTCCTTGCTTTTGGGCCTAATGATTCCGTTTACTGTTTTTGCTTAGCTTATCAAGCAACCGGTTGTCTCACCCCAGCTCTGGAAGGTAAATGCACATTGCATTCCATTCTTCAACTGCTCTTGAGAGGCCACTGGGTGACTGCCTGCACACTAACCAGGCTGCATGCTGGGGAGGGTGAAAGAGGGTACTCACGTGGGCATGAGTCTCATGGGGACCATCGGTAATGCTTGCATGGGCCTGGGACTCAGGGACGATGCCTGCAATGATAGCCCTCTGCCTTTGGAACAGATATCCTGGGGGATACAGCGGGCATCCGCCAGCCACAGGAACCACACGGCTAGCTTTGACACCTTATTCTTTTCTTCCTGTAATGGGGGCCCTGCCTCTTACATTTTTTCCCCCTGCCATCCTGAAATTTCACCTGCTACCTTTTCTTTCTTTAAATTTTCTTTTCCAATGACCACTCCCTACTCTCAGAGACTCAGAACTCTGAGATCAAAGAAGATCACCTTACTGTCCTGCATATCCCCGACTCTGAAGCTAACTCAGTCTCAAGGCTGGGGACAGCTCTCTAGCTCTGTCTGAACTGACTGTTACTATCTCAATAGGACTGTTTCCTGGCTACTTCTCACTTCTTGGACCCCATCCTAGACTGGGAGGTTTGGGGAGAGTTAGGCACAGGTTTTTTTTTGTTGTTGTTGTTTACAAAGGAAGATTTCTGACTAGCCAGAGAAGTTCATTATGTCTTCAGGCACAATTACTTAGTTCTCAGGGTGTGCTTGGTCCTTGATAGAGTGAACAACAAGCAAACTTTGGTCTGGGAGGAAGAGAGGATAGCCCAACCAACTGATTCAGTGATGTGTGGAAGTGCCGAGAGAGGCAAGGGTAGTCAGGGAGGGAGGGAAATAGCATACCCAAGGGTAGGGCTAGGCTTCTTTGAACATCATGGAAACCAATGATTCTGGGTCCTTTCAAGATGCATATTAGCCCATGATACTATTAAAAACCATGGAATTGAACAGACTTGGACCTGTCATGGTTGGAAAGACCGTTACCAGATGTGTGTGGATTTCCTTGTTTCTTAGATGCCTCTTTAGGCATCTGGAGTCTAGACCACACAGAATGGAGGGTAGGGGCAGACAGATGTGGCAACCGTGTGGTAGTCAAGAGAACATGACAGTATAGAATGGCTTTCCTTGTCTCAGCCTGGTCTACATAAAAAGTTCCAAGCCAGCCAGAGCTACGCACTGAGACGCTGTCTCAGCAAACAAACCAAAAGTCTCCAGATAATAGGACAAGGTAGAAAGATGCCTTGACACTTCAGCAGGCCAGGACACTTCCTTGTCACTCAAGGCTGGTGACCTGTGTTCAGTCTCTAGAAGTGGAAGGGAAAAAAGCCGTAAGTTGTCTTCTGAACACCACATGTCTGCTGTGGTGTATTTGGGCTCCAACCTCTCTCTCTGTCTCCCCCCAACTTTCTTTTTTACATACTCTGTCTCTGTCTCTCTCACACACACTGCCTTTCTCATATTCCCCTACTCTCTCTTTCACATACTGTCTCTTTCTCATACACAAAGTAAATACATAAATTTAATAAAAATAAAACTCTAAGTCTTCTTCAAACAACAAGCAAAACCCAAAATTAAGTTATGTAATGTAGCGAGAATTAACAGCATTTAGGCTATATTTGACTTAGAACTTTCTAGAAAGTTCAAGCCAGAAATTGCTATTATATAAAACAAAAAACATTTTAAAATAGGGTACAGTGGTTCGTGTCTTTAACTCCAACACTTAAGGGACAGAGGCAGGTGGATCTCTGAGTTTGAGGCCAGGCTGGTTTACATATTAAATTCCAGGATAGCCAGGACCACATGGAGAGATTCTGTCTTAGAAAGGAAGAAGAAGACAGAGGAGGAAGAGGAGGAGGAAAAGAAGAAGAAAAAGAGGAAGAGAAGGAGAAGCAAAGAAAAATATTTGAAACATTTTTAGGGTTGTAAATCACAGCTATTCAGAAGGCTGAAGCCAGTGGATCGCAAGATCCAGACAACATACTAAAACTGTACTACACGTCTGAAAACAAAGAGAAACATTTCCAGATGTTATATTCTAATTGTTCAGGGAGTTAATAGCCCAGATCCCCAAAGCTTCTCTATTTCTGAATGATTTAAAGGAGGAAAGAAAGGGGCTTATTCAATTGGACAATTGATTTCTCAGCGAGAGGATGCTGCAGAATGCTACTGAATGCACCTTGCAGGCCCGGTTCAGTGTTCAGGTGTTTGAGATGAGAGGGAGATCCCCATCCTGGGTGGACCTTACAAGGAGGGCTCAAATGCCTGGGTATCTGCATTCCTAGACACCTTCAATCCAGAAGTCTTACTTTATTTAAAACTCTTCTGGGATTCAGACTTTCTCTTAGAACTCAAGTGCAGAATAAGGCTTACAGAAAAGATGCATTAACATGGAGTCTTCTCCCTGCAATGTATGTACAGTTACGCCCTCTGCTTGCATTCCCACACACTCCCACTCTACCTGCTAGAGACTCATGGGCAAGTAAATATGGATCTTGGGTCCGTCAGTCTTTTCCTCTGAGGCCCAGAGAAAGGTGATTTAGAATGATATGCCTTTCTCCGTGGTTCCTTCTGCTTCTGTTGATTTTTTCCCTTTCATGGTCTTTCACTGCTGCTCACAAAAGATGTGTGCCCAGGGAGGGGAGGAGGGCTGGGCACAGCCTGTGCACCATACAACCTGGCTATGTGGTTGAGCTTCACGCTGGGAATGCACTGTCTTTGCTGGCCCCGGAAGGGTTTGGCACCTAGGTTTGCTTCCTGTGCCCTGGAGGGAGTGGACTGTAAGCCTTGAGGATTGTTGGTGAGTTTGGGGTAGACACGTAAATAAGTCCACAGATATGACTGAGTTCTGCAAGAAGGACCCTGTGGCAAGGGAACCATGACTTCTGGCTTTTCCAGGAGTCAGCTTGTGGCTCTGCAGTCCTAAAGAGGGTCCTTGTTTTTACATGCAGTCCATAGAAGGAGTGGAGGAGCCACACCTGGCTTGTTAGTGCCATCCCATAGCTCTATACAGCATCCAAATTCATTTGCTAGTCCATAGAGCAGAGAACCCTTAAAGGCCAAGGCCCCTGGCATTACCAGCCCATTCTTTATCTACCGTGGCCTGTGCTCACACATGCTGGTGTTTTACTTCTGAATACTCTAGGATACAGCTCCATGCCTTCAGGACTTCTGGATCCTTGAGGGTTGTTTGACATCTCCCTCTGTGCTAGCGTTCCATCTCTAAGACTTGATGTATCTACACGTGTCTCTTCCACATACCAGCTTCTCTGGAGATGAAAATGGAGGCTGAAGGCAGCTCCCTAGCATCCCCAGTGAGGGTTTGATGGGAATATGTAGGATGGTAGTCTGCTGTTCAGGAGTCTGGCCTATTGTTAGCCTCTTGCCTATTGGAATGGCTCTGGGTCAGGATTGCATTCAACCTCTTAGTATCCACCCCAGCCTGGCCAGGAAGCCCAGAGACTCTTGAATAAAGGCTTGCTTGGGTGTGCCCAGGAACTTCGGCCACATGATGCCTGACAAATACGGTAAGGCTTACACTTGGGCACAGCAAGGTCAGAGTCTAATTTGTAGAGAGGGCTTCTCTAAATGGTTCTTTGCTTTTCCTAGGAGCACCTTCTGCTCCATCATTGCTCAGCTCACAGAAGAGACCCAGCCACTATTTGAGACTACGCTCAAGTCCCGGGCTGTGTCTGAAGACAGTGACGTCAGGTTCACCTGCATTGTCACAGGTAATGAAGCTACTGATTCAGCCCCTTCCAGGGATTCTGCACAGAGCAGGGTCCCAGGAGAATAGAATGGGTGGTAGATTATGCATAAGTACCAAACTGAGTGATTCTCCCTCTCTAAACTCTGTGTGAGCTGGTCCTTGTGTCTTCTAGAGCCGTGTGTGTGTGTGTGTGTGTGTGTGTGTGTGTGTGTGTGTGTGTGTATACTTTGCTTTTTCATGTTCTGGGTTGAGGATATGTCTGAGACTGTGGCTCAGTTGATCAGTTGGTAGAGTGACCCCTAGCATTCATGAAACCTTAGATTTTATCCTTGGTACCTCGTGAATTTGGCACAGTAGTTTGTATCTGTAATCCCAGCACTGGGGAGGACAAGAAGATGAGAAGTTTAAGGTCATTCTCATTTACAAGTCTGAGCCCTGTTTCAAAGGCTACATGAGACCCTCTTTCAAAAGACAGAAACGAGACTGTAAACCCCAGTTGTGCCCAGCAAAGCTCCTTCCCCTTCAAGTAGGCTCACTGTTGGATGGAGGGATCTTTGAAGCTATCTAGTGAACATCCCATGTAATAGTTGAACCATTTGTGACTTGGGAGTCTCTAACCTGAGAGACAGTAAATCACAGTTAGTTCAACCATAGACCCTGGAGGCAAACTGCCTGACTTGGAATCCTGACTCAACCTCCTTCCCAGTATATGATGCTAAGCAGGGTGCTATAAGCGTCATAGCATTCTGAGCCTGAGTGAGTGAATGCCTGCTTAGCCATTGGAACAGCACCTGACACACAGTGAGTGTTAGCAATCAAGACTAGACTGTCACCTTCCACTGAGTCTACCATTGGGTTTTAAGTAGGATACCCAGCGGTTCACCTTAGAATCAGGGGTTAGGATTGTTCCAGGCTATGTTCCTTTCCTATACCTCCTAGTCCAGTTTCCCTCTGCACCATCCTGAACTGTCTCAGGGCCTACAGCATATTACCATCAGCTGCACTCATCATTTTACAGGTCCCAGACTCACATACCTCCAATACCACCCCCTTTTTTCCCTCAGTTAGTCAAGGGCATGGGTGGTTTCCAGCTGTTGAGTCCAACCAGCTAAATAGCTTTTTGGGGGTTGGTTTTTCCATGAGTAGCTGTCCTGATTACCAGTACTGCCCAGCACATCTGCTAGAGGAACACTGACTCCTCTGTATCCTTTATCTTTGTATGACGCGCTGTGTTGCAACTGAACTCTTCCAAACCCTGTGAAGTAAGTGCTATTGTTAGCCCAGCTTTGCAGAGGACAAAGCTAGAAGAGGCTAGGTGAGCCACCCAGGTCATGAGGAGCTAGCTGCTTTTGCCTTGTGCACTGCCTATGGCTGAGTGTCTGTGGCATGCAGCACAATGGTTCTCTAGAAAACCATCTCATGCAGGGCAGTGGTGGTGCTCACCTTTAGTCTCAGCACTCGGGATGCAGAAGAAGGTGGAGCTCTGTGAGGCTGAGGCCAGGATAGCCAGAGCTGTTACACAGAAAAATCCTGTCTTAAAAAGAAAGAGAGATAGAAAGAACGAACATAGAACATAACCTCACTCCATACTTTCTCAAATGCTGCTTTATGTAGAATGTTTTAAGTTCTCTTTGAAGACAGTCAAGATCTGGGGCTGTAGTGCAGTTTGTAGAGTGCTGGACTAGCACGCTGAAGCTGTGGGGTTGTCTTCCAGCACTGTGGGACCCGTGGTGGGTTTTCCTGTGACCCTAGTCCTCTGCAGGTGGAGACAGGGGGATCGTGAGTTCAAGGTTCTCCTCGGCTGCACAGCCAGTCTGAAGCCACCTTGGCATGCATGAAATCTGCCTCGAAGAAAATTAATTTTATTTTATTAAATTAATACATGTACATAGTTTAAGGTTTCAAATTATGCTAAAAGATAATTATCAAGATACAGACATATATCCCTCCCAGCAATCTGTCTTCCCAGAACCTGGGATTGTAGGTATGAGCTACCACATCTGTTTGTTGTTGCTGATGCTTTTTAAGATGGGGTCTCACTACATATCTAGCTGGCCCAGAACTCTGTATAGAACAGGTGGGTCTTGAGTTCCCAGAGATCCGCCTGTTTCTACCTCCCTAAACGCTGGGATTAAAGGTGTGCACCACCTCACTCCGCAGTTCAGCAGTTCTTTGTGTGTTTGGCTTTGTTTAAGAACAGGGTCTGGGGGCTGGAGAGATGGCTCAGCGGTTAAGAGCACCGTCTGCTCTTCCAGAGGACCCGGGTTCGATTCCCAGCACCCACATGGCAGCTAACAACTGTCTGTAGTTCCAGTTCCAGGCAAACACCAAGGCAAATAAATAAATAAAGTTTAAAAAAAAAAAAAAAAAAAAAGAACAGGGTCTGAATTTACAGCCTAGATTGACCTCAGACGGAGAGCTTCCTGCCCCAGCTCCCCGGGTGTTGAGACTACAGGTGTGCACGTACCACAGGCCCAGCATTGTGTTTTTAAACACATTTTAACCTTTCCTCTCCCCCTCTCCCCCTAGGCACCAGTTCCTCTGCCCTATGGGGGTTTTCTGGCTATGCTCCATTTCTGCCACTTCTAAACTCAGGGCTTGGCTCTCCTGAGTGTGCCGACACTTTGTGCTCACCTGTCTGCTTCCTGTTTGTGTGGTTTTAGTTCCTATTACTCCTACCTGTTCTATCCATCTGTGCGTGCATGCGTGTGTGCGTGTGCGTGCGCGCGCGCGCGTGTGTGTGTGTGTGCATGCGTGTGTGCGTGTGTGTGTGTTTGCGTGTGCGCGCGCGTGCATGCGTGTGTGCGCGTGTGCCTGTGTGTGCGTGTGCATGTGTGTGCGTGCGTGTGTGCATGTGTGTGCGCGTGTGTGCGTGTGCGTGTGTGTGTGTGTGTGTGTGTGTGTGTGTGTGTGTGTGTGCGCGCGCGCGCATGTGTGTCTGCTCTACTGAATGTTCATTCTGCTACCTAGAAGAAGCCACTGCTGCCTTGCCTGGCCAATTCCTTTTGCTCCAAGGCCTGCCCGAGGCTGTCTCCAGCACTTCCAGGAATGCCCCTGAGCTCTCCTCCATGGCACAGTTACTTTGTCCACACATTCCTTTCTCCAGGATTGTGAGGTCTGCACAGACAGGGTGCACACGGGACTTGGTGCCTCTCTGGAGCTGCCACAGTACTCATTTACCACGTGAGCTCCCTGACCCCTGGCCGTGTGGATGACCAAATCTTTTCCACTTGGTTTATCTCAGCTGCAGCTCCGGTGGGGCAGCAGCAGTATCTGTTCTGGGGATTCTCAGCAAGAGCAGGCATCAAAGGTGTCTGGATTCTTAGAATCAATGACTTGCCAGACACCAGCTTGGTGTACAAAATCATGGCACATTTTATTATTTTATTAAATGCTCCTAATTTCCTCATGGAGGTAAGTCTTTTCCTCAAGCCCAACCCAAAGGGGCAATTAAAGAAGTGTTATTATTGATGTGTGTGTGAGAGAGACATGTGTTTGATCATACATATCAAAGCATGTGGACATCTCCCAGGGGTCAGTTCCATCCTGGATTCCAGGGACTGAGCCCAGGTCATTAGGCTCACATAGTAAGTGTTTTAAAAAAGCACTGCGCCCAAAGGAATAATTTTTTAAAAATTATATTTTAATGTGTGTGTGCATGCACATACATGCCTGTGCCATAGTGCTCGTGTGCAGGTCAGGACAACTTGTGGGAGCCAGTTCTGTCTTTCTACCATGAGAGTCATAGGGATGCCACTGTGTAGTCAGGCAGGTAGGAAGCACCTTTACCAACGAATCCATCTCATGAGCCTCAGAGACATTATTATTTTTTTTAAACTTTATTATTTATTTATTTATTTATTTGCCTTGGTGTTTGCCTGGAACTGGAACTACAGACAATTGTTAGCTGCCATGTGGGTGCTGGGAATCGAACCTGGGTCCTCTGGAAGAGCAGAGGGTGCTCTTAACCGCTGAGCCATCTCTCCAGCCCGACATTATTTTTTATAATCCTTGCATCTCATAGGCCACAGTCTTCTACTGAAGAGCAACTACCAACCAAGCTGGTACAGTTTTCAGGGCTCTGCGCAACCATAACGTCTACCTTTTCATTCACCGTTGTGCTTCTCCCTCCTTATACACACACCCCAACGTTCAGCTCATTCAGTTTTCTGCAGCAGATTAGCAAGTGGTTGCCATGGTATCACCATGTGTCCAAAACAAACAAGGAGAAAATGTAGGTTTCAGGAAATGAGAAGGGGAGGAGAGGGCACCAAGAACCAGGGAGACAGGATCAGACATTAGGGCTCCTCAGTTTGGAGATGTTCCTGGCTGTCAGCCGCGAAGACTGGCCTCTGTGTGAGGATGCTGCTATCCCTGGCTCTTCCTAGTGGATGCAGGGGACCATATAAGTTTCTCTCATTCCCTGCTAGAAGCATCCCTGAGCAACGGTAGATGGGTCAGGCCTGACTCCAGGGCCTCGCTGGGCACAGACGATGCTTTCCTGTTTGGACCCTTGTCCTGTTGAGGAAGACTCGCCTGTACCAAGGGGGCAGGGGACTAACTGGCTGTTCTGGGAGGGAATTCCTGCAGTTCTGGAGAAGGACACAAGACCTCCAGGGTTCTTTTCACTCATACTGGGAGAATAGGAGACAGTGGATTTATGACTAGGCCCTGATTCCTGGGTCCTGAAGGCCCCTTCAGGCTGGAATGCTGCTGTCTCAAGACTGCTCATTTCTGCCTGGCAAGCTGGCCCCCTTCATCTCGGGTACACTCTGTGTTGGGGTGTGTATGTATACATATGTGCATAGTCACATGCTGAAGTGGAAGAAAGGAGCTTCAGAGGTTGGCAGATTGAACCAAAGAGCCTAATCCATAGTAAAAAGTACATTTCTTTCTTTCCTTTTTAAAAAAATAATTTATTTTTATTTTATGTTCATTGGTGTTTTGTCTGCATGTATGTCTGTGCGAGGCTGTTAGAAGCCCTGGAACTGGAGTTACAGACAGGTGTGAGCTATCATGTGGGTGCTGGGAAGAGCAGACAATGCTCCCAACTGCTGAGCCAACCATTTCTCCAGCCCCCAGGAACCACCTTTTTTTAAAAAGAAAAGGAAAGAAAGGAAGAAAAGAAGGAAGAAAGGAAAGAAGTTCAGGTGGTTATGGCATATGCCTTTAATTCCAGCACTTGGGAGGCTGAGGCAGGCAGATCTCTGTGAGTTTGAGGCCAGCTTGATAGCCTGACCTACAAAACCAGTTCTGGGATAGCCAGGGCTACACAGAGAAACTCTGTGTCAAAAAAACCCACAAAATATATTTTGGGGGAGATAAGTTTAATATGATAACTTTTAGGAGTAAAATATAATACGTTGACCCCTGAATCCTCATTGGAAAGAATGCTAGGAAAGTTGGCTATGTGCCGGCTGAGTGACCCTGGGTAGTAGCTTCCTTAGGGCCTGTGGGGTTTTTCCTCTCACATGAACCGGATTATACCTAGCACTTTCTAGCAGACAGGGATCTGAATTCAGACCCTCTTGCTTGCTCAGTAGGTGACTTTTGCAGAAGTCTTAATTTCATGAGCTTTTTTCCCCTCCTTTTTTTTGTTTTTGTTTTTAATGTTTTTCAAAACAAGATTTCTCTGTGTAGCCCTGGCTATCATCCTGGATCTCTCTAGACCAGGCTGGCCTTTGCCTTTTGAGTGCTGTGATTAAAGGTGTACACCACCAGAGATGGACTCATTTTTCTTAAAACAAACAAGCAAACAAACTACTTTAAAATTTTTATGTATATGTGTGTGTGCTAGAGTATATGTGTATTTCATGTGTGCACCAGAGTATATGTGTATTTCTTGTGTGCACCAGTACCCAAGTGGCCTGAAGGGGGCATCAGATCCCCTGGAACTGGAGTTCCACAACTGGCAGTTGTGAGCTGCTAGATATGGGTTCTGGGAACCGAACTTGAGATCTGTAAGAGTAGCAAGTGACCTTAAGTCATCCCTCAAGCCCCATTTCCTCTTTCCTTATATTGAGGATTAGTAATTGCATCTCCTTAGGACCATTATAAGGGCTAGAGGAAAGCTACATAAAATTTCATTCGCTCATCCTCTGGCACACAGTAAGTCTTACTAAATGTGAGCAATTTTTGTTCAGGGGAACCAAGTGGAATTCTATATTTGAGTTCTATTAAAAAGCTGAACTCGGGGCTGGAGAAATGGCTCAGAGGTTAAGAGCACTGACTGTTCTTCCAGAGGACCTGAGTTCAATTCCCAGCAAAACCACATGGTGGCTCACAACCATCTATGATGAGGTCTGGTGCCCTCTTCTGTAAAACTGTATGCATAATAAATAAATAAATCTTTAAAAAAAAAAAAAAAAAAAAAAAAAAAAAAAGCTGAACTCCCGTTTCTCCAAATCTGACTTTCTCCAAATTGGGAGTGGTTGGGATGAGACTGTAGATGTCCAAATTGGGTTCCTAGGCAAGGCAGCTGGCTGTGAAACAGATGGCCCTGTGAAGGGTCAGGGGAAGGACGGTGGCTCAGGTTCTCTTTCGAACTCTCCTGGCCAGAGCTCTGCATGTGTGTATACATGCATTCCTGCCCAGGAAGTATGTGTGCAGCTGGTGATTGTCCTAGCCTGTCCAGCTTTTGTGTATTTATGTGATACAGTTCACAGTACCCAGAGGCTAACCAGATAAATTCATTTCCAAAGCCATTCCTGCTAGAAAGCTCTAAATTGTCTGCAAATCCTCATTGTGGGCAGAATCGAGAAGCTCCTATGGGGTGAGGCTGCGGCTGTGTAGGCCATTGAATGGTCTCCTCTTTGCCCCATGCCTTTGCCCTGCTCCAGCCTCTCTGGACTGGAGGCTGAGGGTGTTCTGGGCAGGTCATGAGGCAGAAGACTCTAAGGCCCTGCTGGGTGAGATCATCTCACAAGATGGTGAGAGCACCTGCGTTGGCCCTGACCACATGTGAAGTGATGTAACCAGGGGCTTTAGCGCACAGTGGAAACACAGGGCTCGATTACAGCCAGCACAGCCCAGTCTGTTCCCGGCCAAGCCAGCTGTGGCCTTGCCCGCCTTGCTCTGTGCTTTCCCTAGCTTGTCTTTTGCTTTTCCTCACTGGTGCTGCCACGGTTGCTGTCAGGCCTGCCCTTCCCACCCACCCTTTGTTTACCATTCACTTGCTCCTTTACTGGCTCATCTAACAGACCTGTAAGTAACTGCTACGCAGGCTCTGTCTCAGATGGAGGAGATAAGGCAGTGAACAGGGTCATCCTGCCCATGTAGGTCTGGAGTCTAGCAGAAGTGATGGCCAAGGAGCTAGGCTTAGTGGGAGGAAGAGGAGATACGCATCTGAGCCTTCTGAAATTCTGCTTAGTCTTTGGGTCTAGACCAAGTGTCATGACTCCAAGACTCTCTACCAAAACCCCAGCCAAGGAACTTGCTTCCTTCTCTGGACCCAGGGCTCTTTATGCACTGTTGATGTATTCATCTGTAAATATTTACTTACTGTGGATTGCAGGCCAGGCACTATTCTAGGAACTGGGGACAGAGCAGCAAAGGACACAGATAAGTCCCCGCTGTCGTGAAGCTGACATTCCATGATGGACAGGATGCACCCCAACCAACAAGCTCAGTGTGTCTCATGGTGGTGTGCTCTAGGGAGAAAAGGGAGTACTGAGGGGAGAGGCCTGCAGGCTTGGAGGCCTGGGAAGGCCTCCGTGAGGAGTTAACTGGGAGGCAGAGCTCCACAGGAGCTGAGGTGCAGCCTCCTGTGCTGATTAGAGCGAGCCAGCCGGACTGTGGGGTTGAGGAGAGAAGGGATCAGGGCAATGCAGTACTAGGGTACAGGCTGGGTGGGCCTGCGTGAGCCAGGAGCCCCTGGGGTGCTTTTCGAATGTGGGCATGAGCAGCATGATGTACATGGACAGACAGACGTTTCAGTCCACTTGTTGTGTTTCCATGAACTGAAGAGAGGCCAGGATAGAAGCAGTAATGTCCACGAAGAAGGTCTCCCGAGATGGAGATGAAGGTGATGGGGACCAGGCTGTGACAGGAAGTGATCAGTTTCTGGGTCTGTTCCAAAGGGAGAGCCTTAGAGCTGCCTGGCAGAGTGGATGTGGGGAAAGAATGACCCCGTGCTTTGGCCTGAGCCACACTGGGGGATGGATTGGTCACTTACTAAGCTTTGTTTGAATTGTCTTGAGGTAAAAATATGGAGCTGCTGTGTCACACTTATCATCTGTTAGGTCTTCAAGTGCAGATACAAATATAAAGTCAATGATGAGGGTCAAGAGGTTAGGGAGAGGGCTGGCTGGAGATGGCTACCTCAGGAGTTCTGGCTGTTCCTTGACCAGCCAGCACCAGTCTAGGAAGTGAGCAGTGATTTAGCAAAGTGCAAGTTACAGGTGACCTTGATGGGCAGCTCTGGTGTAGCAAACAGAACAGGAGCAGGGCTAGAGATGGGGGGAACTCTGTAAAAGATTCCTCTGGTAGTGTGCACCTTTATCCCAGCTCTTAGAGGCAGAGGCAGAGGCAGGCAGATCTCTATGAGCTCAAGGCCAGCCTGGTCTACATAGTTCTAGGAAAGCTAGGGCTACAGAGAAAGACCCTATAGAGAAAGTCTCAAAACAAACAAAACCCCAAAGCCAACAATAAGAAAGTAAAAATAAATAAATAAATAAGCAACCCAATAAATAAAAAAATCTCTCTTCTTTGTTCTTTTTCTTTTGAGACAGGGTAACCTCTCATTCTGTAGCCAAGGCTAGCCTGAAACTGTAGGTGTGAGCCATCAGGTCAGGTTTAGAAGCAGGACTTGGAAGTGGGCTGGCTTCTCTCAGACTCCCGTTAGTGGGGTTCCCTCTCTGCAAACAAGCATCGTCTACTACTACGGCAGTACTTCAGAACGGAGCCGTCTCACACCCCCTTCATAATTACATGTGCTTGCCCTACAAACCCCGAGACTGATCCCCAGCACCCATGAGAAGCCTGGATGCAGTGGTCAAAGGGAGGCAGAGACAACAGGATCTCAGAGGAGCTCCTGATCCAACAAAAGAATTGAACTGGGAAAAAATTAAATTGGGAAGTTTGGGGCGTTGGTTCATATGTGGAAAGCAACAGAAGACATCGTGTTGACTTCTGGCCTCCACATGCATGCATACCTGTTCCCACACACATGCACACACAGACACATACAATTAAAACTAAAATTCCATTTCCAACACGATGATTGATTAGTTGTGTCCTGGGAACAAGAGGCACATGACTATATAGTTAAGAGCTCTGCCACATGGATAATCTAGAAGTCCCCAAGGAAGGGGCTGGTAGGTGTCTGTTCATCACCTCCACCCCCAGACAGGGTTTCTCTGTGTGACAGCTATAGGTAACCTTAATCTCACAGAGATTCTGCCTCCTGAGTCCTGGGAATAAAAGTGTATGTCACCACCACCACCACCACCTGCCAACTGGTAAATTCTTTAATTATCCTCATTAAGAGTGTGTGTGTGTGTGTGTGTGTGCGCGCGCGCGTGAATGAGTGAATAGGTGGATCACAAGTGTGTGGATGGGTGGGTGGGTGTTTTAGTTGTGTTGTCAAAGGAAGTAGGATTGAAAGGAGGCCTCGCAGCAGTGATGGAGGCTGGAGAGGAGGCGGATGAGATAGAGCCGTTTCTGTAAGTGAGGTTATTGTGGGTCATTATAGAGAGGAAGCTTGTATTCCCCGGTTATTGGTTCCTGGAATCTCTCACCCCTTCCTACTAGAAAGCCAAGAAGTTTCTTCCCCCTGATTTTCTTCCTTCCAGCCAGAGGGAAAATGTTTTCAGCTTTGACACATCGTACACTCTGAAAGTGAGCTGAGCAGCAGGGATGGTACTTCCAGGGGGCCTGGGGCACTGGTACTGCCTGGCCTGTCAGACAGTGCAGGAGGCCCTCACAGTTATGGACATTCGTACTGTTTCCATCTCTTCTTAACATTATCCAATCTCATGTTTCTTTGTTCAGGATATCCAGAGCCAGAGGTGACCTGGTACAAGGATGACATAGAACTGGACCGTTACTGTGGCTTGCCAAAATACGAGATCACTCACCAAGGCAACCGTCACACCCTGCAGCTGTACAGGTGAGGGAGAGGGGCCTGCATGGCTCTCTGCCCTCCCGGAGTCAGCCGGGCCGAATGCCCAGGCACTCTCTGCAGTTAGAGGGCAGGGTTCTGCGGCTGAGTTGATCTACCTGGTGAACTGTGCTGTCTGCCAGTGTCTGGGATCTTCTGAGGCCAGGGTAGGCGCGCTTCTCACAGCCACAAGTCAGTGCAACCAGAGGAGGTCTTGACCCACAGAAACCTTTCCATGAGGTCAGCAGCCAGAAAAAGCCACAGTGTCATCATCACTGCCCTGGGGGCTGTGCTGGTCACCTGCTTCTAAAGGGAGCCCTTCTGGGCCCCAAGTCTAATCCCTTCTGGGACAGCATGACCTTGGTCAGCTGCCACCCTCTTGTGGCCTCAGTTTCCTCCATTGTAACTGAGGAAATTAATGATGCCTAAGGTAGGGCAGGACTTGGATTGGGAGGGAGCACGTGGTCAATGCCAGAGGCTCTGGTTGTGGGGAGGAGGGCTCTCACCTTTCAGAGGGGAGAGATGGCGCCACATGCTCCTGCCTCTAGGTGCCAGGAAGAAGATGCTGCCATCTACCAGGCCTCTGCTCGGAACACCAAGGGCATCGTGTCCTGCTCAGGGGTCCTAGAGGTGGGCACTATGACCGAGTACAAGATTCACCAGCGCTGGTTCGCCAAGCTGAAGCGCAAGGCTGAGGCCAAGATGCGGGAGATTGAGCAGAGCTGGAAACACGGGAAGGAGCCGTCAGGGGAGGCTGACAATCTTCGGAAGATCAGCCCGGACCGATTCCAAAGAAAGCGCCGACTGAGTGGGGCCGAAGTGGCGGTCCCGTCAGCCGCCAACAGGGAAACGGAGGAAGGGTCCTCAGCAGCCTGGCAGGAAGGAGAGACTGAGTCTGCTCAGCACCCAGGGTTGGGTTTGATCAACAGTTTTGCTCCTGGAGAGGTACCCACCAATGGGGAGCCTGCCCCAGAAAACGGGGAAGATGGAGAGCACGGCTTGCTGACGTACATCTGTGAGGTCATGGAGCTGGGGCCTAAGAACACCCCTCCAAAGGAGTCTGGGGCTAAGAAGAAACGTAAAGATGAGGAATGTAAACCAGGAGTACAGAAGCCAGAGTTAGAAAAGGCAGATGGAAGCCAGTGCTCTTCAGAAAATGGCATCCCCAGTACAGACAAACCCAATTCCAGTAGAAGAGAGAAACCCACCACGGACCTGCAGCCAGCTCAGACCCAGCCCAGAGGCAGGGGAGCACGGGGACCTGGGCCTTCTGGAATAGAAAGCACCAGGAAGTCAGCCTCTGTTGTGAGCATTCAAGACAAGGTCCAGGGTGCTCCTACCTCAGCCCTGGCCCGGGCCTCTGTTCTAACCCCTGTACCAGCCCCGGCCCCGGCCCCGGCCCCTATCTCAAGCCTCAGCTCAGAGCAGATATATTTCTCCCTGAAGGACATGTACATGGAGAGTACCCAGGCAGGCAGGCCCAAAGGAGAGGAGCTGCCTCCGCCCCCAAGTACCAGGGTACCTGGAGAAAGTCCCTCAGGGAAGGAACCTGTTAAGGCTAGAGGTGAGAAGGTACCTATGGTCTCTGACCAGCCCACACCTTCCATGGTTCCCCCACCCATTAAGCCTTTGAACAGGAAGAGATTTGCTCCTCCTAAACCCAAAGCAGAGCCCACTACAGCCTCTTCCTCAAGCCAGTCTCCAGAATCTGTGGCCCAGAGCTTAGGGAAGGCTCTACCTCCAACTTCTGCCCAAGTTCCAACACCCCCTGCCCGACGGAGACACAGCACCCGAGATAGCCCCTTGCAAGGAAGGACAAGCCACAAGACCCCAGGAGAGGTAAGTGCGGGTATTGAATGTGTGGAGGCTGCTCTGGGAAACTGACCTCATGGAAACTCTTGCTGAAATGGCTTGGCAGCCAGTGGGTGGTGGGCTATTTATAGAAGGGGGTGGGGAAGTGCTGGAGTGCCAGCCAAGAGCAAGGGGGGCACAGGCATGGTTCTGGCTTGACCATCCTCCAGACAGGCGCATGCAGGCAGCATAGATTGACTATGTCTCTGAGAGAGTTGGTCTGAGGAAAGAGAAGGAAGAACTGTGTTCTGGGGGAGGAAGAGGGATCGGTGGAGAGGTTTTTTTCTTTTGTAGCCATGCTGAAGCTACAGTGCTTCATGGGGCGAGGGGAGTGTTCTGTAGTGGATAGCAGTACACACAGTGCTCACCAGAAGAATACTGCATGTTATTATCCAAGCACCTGGGAGGCTTAGGCAGGAAGATTGTGAGCCAAGGCTAGCCTGTGATGCAGAGCGAGACTTTGTTTCAAAACAAAGTCATCTCCTTTAAGGGATGTTTAAGAAGTACTGTTCGTTCTGGTTTTACTTAAGATTTGGGATGTAGCATACCTATACACCTGGCTGGTAACCCTTAGCAAGGTGTGATCTTGGGCGAGTAATAGCCAAAATACTAATTCATAGCCATTGCAAGAACTGAGTGCTTAGGAGGCATGGTGCCTATAAACTAAGTGTGGTGGCATAAAAGATACTATGGTAGGAGACGGGCAAAGGAGTCAGTCATTTCTAGGGAACAGGTAGCCAAGAGGAAAACGTGTTTTGTGTGGAGGAGGGACCAGGTATCCACCCACCACAGGTAGAGACAGATGAGATTCAGCTTGAGGAGCAGGGTGGAGAGGCAGGAGGTGGCCAGGGTTTCATGCACTGGACTCACAGAGATGGAAGATTTCCCTAAGTGTTCCCCTGTGGGAAAGGGGGAAGACAGTGTTCTTATGAGAGTGGGTGGTATACAATAAATGGGGCACATTTATACTAGGAATATCAGACACTCCAATTCTACTGTCTTCCATATTTCTCTTTGTGAAATGTAAGTGGAGATGGCTTCTGATTTGGGCAGGAACTTCTCTGAGATTGTTTCTCAGGGTAGAGGAAGCCAGAGTTCTGACTCCCATGAGCTGAGGCTTTTGTGGGAAGCAGTGTTTCTTGGGCGTGTGCACAGAACTTTTTGGAACAGTGAAGAGAAACAACCGAAGGACAGTTGATTCAGCAGCTTAGGGCAGGGTGGAAGAGGGTGTTTGGAGAGAGGTGGCTTTCCATCGGAGAAAGGGCGCTCAAGAGGGAAGATGGAGCAAAGACCCAGGGGTGCCCAGCGGTGCCCAGCAGTGCCCAGTGGTGCCCAGGGGTGCCCAGCAGTGCCCAGGGGTGCCCAGCGGTGCCCAGCAGTGCCCAGTGGTGCCTGGGATGTGGTTCTATTTCAGTGGGCACTGAGGTGAGGCTGTAGGAAGAGCAGATCAGGGGGCTATTAACTGGGACAAATCTCAGAGACCTCACACCATGTTCTGCATCTGCCCATCGCTCTTACCTACCTTGTTCCAGGTTCCCAGTGATGTCAGCCTCTCAGTACCTCCAGAAAAGCTTGGTTGAGTTACTTTGTGTCCCAGACAGCCACAGGCTGCACAACAGCCTTCCAGAAAAATTGCCCTGGGAGGCCCCAAGGGAGCTCATTTAGGAAGTGATCAGGCTAGCTGCCAAGCGTGTGTGTGGACCTGGCTTCTGCCTACAGGGATGGAAACCCCACACCCAGGTGGCTGTATCCTTCTGGCAGAGGGAGAGGAAGTGCCAGCCTATCCCTCCCTTGGGTGGGGATGGTGCAGGCAGAGCAAGCATCTCAGAAGCCGTCTGTACTGTTTCTGCTTCTGCCAGAACCACCTTGTCTGGTGCGCTCTCTCTCTCTCTCTCTCTCTCTCTCTCTCTCTCTCTCTCTCTCTCTCTCACACACACACACACACACACACATACACACTTTGCTAAACTTAAAAAAGTATTCATGTGAAAAATATATTTGACATGTAGATATACATGCATCTTATTTTGTGTGCATGTACTTGTATGTGTGCATGAGTTTGTTGCTGAGTGTATGTAGACGTGGGAAGATGGCTTGCAGGAATTGGTTCTGTCCTTCTGATGTGTAAGTCCCAGAGATGGAGCATTGGATTCCCTGAAACTAGAGTTATGGACAGTTGCAAGGTACCATGTAGATTCTAGGACTCAAATCCTGATCTTCTGCAAGAGCTAACAGCAAGTTTACTAGGTGTGATGGCACACATCTTTATTCCAGTGCTTGGGAGGCAGAGGCAGGTGGATCTCTGTGAGTTCAGCCAGAGACCCTGTCTCAAGAAACAGTTTTTTAATCACTGAGCTATCTCTCCAGACCCTTTGTTTCTGTTGTTGTTGTTATGTGTGTGCATGTGCATAGGGTAGTTCACACTACAGTGTGTGTGGAGGAGAAGGGGCAGCTACAGAAGCTGGTTCCTTCCTCTATGGGGAGCCAGGGATCGAACTCAGCTCACCAAACTTGCACAATGAAACCCTTTATCTGCTCTGCCCCTAATTTAGTTTCCTATACTGCCTTTTTGTTTGTTTTAAGATTCTCATTATTTCCTGAGCATTTTCTATGGTTTAAAAAATTCCACATGGGGCCTGGAGAGATGGTTCAGTGGTTAAGCACTGGCTGCTCTTCCAGAGGACCTGGGTTCAATTCCCAGCACCCACATGGCAGCTCACAACTGTCTGTAATTCCAGTTCTAGGGGACCCAACACCCATGGCAAACCACCAAAGACATCAAATAAAAGTTAAAAAAAATTCCATATGATTAGATCTTTAATGCCATAGCAAGAAGATTTTAACCACTTTTTTCATGTACCTAAATCTTCACTGGAGATAGCACAGGCATGAGAGATGATGCAATGAGACCTGTCCAGCTGATGCTTTGAGACCTGAGCATGCCTCTCCACCTTCTTTCTAAAAACTTAAAAAAAAAATTTACATGTATGCCTGAGAATTCCCTGGAACTGGGGTTGCAGGAATTGGGAGCCACCATGTGTGTGCTGGGTTCTCTGCTCATCTCGTTAACCCTCTGAGCATGTTTCCAGATAAACCCTGTAGGTCCTGAGATATGGTCATCCCAAGAGCTGAGAATTCCTGCCTTAAAATAGGGCTGTGGCCTGAGTGCTTCTTCTGAGGGGTGGTGGAGATGGGGAAATTATCTGCTAAATCAAGAGCTCTACATTGATACCAATGATAAGTGCAAAGATGTGATGCATGGTGACTGCAGTGGCTTTGAGACCCGGGAAGTGATGGGGTCTCACGTTTCAATGGGAGAGGCATCTCAGAAGAGATCAGACTTGTATGACATCATGGATTTATGACTCGGGATATGATGCGAGAAGAAAACATTGAATTATTTAAAATGTAAGAAGAATGCCCAAAGTATCTTCAGATACAAAGAAACCAGAATCAAGAAAGGAGGGACTGACAGGAGAAGCCAGGGTAGTGAGGTGAAGAAGTGGACTGGACAAGGATTACAAAGCCACCTGGTCCACTCTCAGTACTCACAGTGCATCTGAGTTCTAGAACCTTCTCTACACTTTCTTCCCTTCGGTGTCATGTCTCCTACAACCCTAAGGTTTGAATGAGGTAGACAGGAGGGAAGAACTAATAATTATTGAATACTAGCCTCCCTTAGCACTGTTAGACAATTCAGACCAACTTCACTATTGAAAGCTGAGGATCCTGAGCAAAATATGAGAAGTGTCTTCTTAAAAGCATTGGAGAACTAACAAAGTGGAAAGTTAGTGGGCCAGCTTCTGGGAGGAGATTGAAATCAGGAATAGTGAGGGCTGGAGAGATGCTCAGTGGTTAAGAGACTGGGGTTCATTTCCACACAGCAACTCACAACTTTCTGCAACTCCAGTTCCAGGGGCTCCGATACCCTCACACAGACATACATACAGACAAAACACCAATGCACATAAAATAAAAATAAATAAATTACATGTAATATAAAGGATTAGTGTCTAGATAAAAGTTTTTCAGTCCTACCCAGCTTTTCTGGGTCCCACCCAAGTTCCGCAGCCACTTATAAAATAATTAACAGAGGCTTAATATTAATTACAAATTGTTTGATCTATGGCCCGGGCTTATTACTAACTAGCTCATTCATCTAAAATCAACCCATTTCTGTTCATCTATGTATCAACATGTGTCTTTACCTGTGTTCCATTACATCTTGCTTCCAAGCAGCCTGCAGCATCTACTCTGACCCCGCCTTTCTTTTTTTTTTTTTTTAATAAATAATTTTTTTTAAACTTTTATTTATTTATTTGCCTTGGTGTTTGCCTGGAACTGGAACTACAGACAGTTGTTAGCTGCCATGTGGGTGCTGGGAATCGAACCCGGGTCCTCTGGAAGAGCAGACGGTGCTCTTAACCACTGAGCCATCTCTCCAGCCCCTGATCCTGCCTTTCTTCTCCTTACACCTCTCTTGGATTTCCAGACTGGCTGTATCCCGTCTTGCCATAGCCCACAACAGCTTCTTTGTTCATGAATGGCAGCAACACGTATTAACAGCGTACAGAAAGAGCATTCCACAGCACTAGTGCAACCAGGGGCTTGAGAGATGGCTCAGAGAGTAGCTTGCTGTGTAAGTGTGAGGACCAGTGTTTGGATGAGCAGCATTCATGTGATGCTGGACAGGCAGTCTGGCCTGCTTTGAATCCCAGGACTTGGGATGTGGAGAAAGGATTTCTGGAACCTTGGTGACTTAAACTTGCCACAGTTCTTTTGCCTCAGTCTCCCAAATGCTGCATGCTTTTTTTTTTTTTTTCAAATTATTTCTTTTTTAAAAAATATTTATTTTTTTTTATTTGATGTGAATTGGTGTTCTGCCTGCATGTATAACTGTGTAAGGGTGTCAGATCTTGGAATTACAGACAGTTGTTAGCTGCCATGTGGATGCTGGGAATTGAACTCTGGTCCTCCGGAACAACAGTCAGTGCTCTTAACTGCTGAGCCATCTCTCCAGCCCCTCAAATTACATCTTAAAATTATTTTATGTATAGTACTAAACAACCTAAGATAAACAGCAGGGGTAGAGGTGGGGGTGTGCAAAAAAAATAAAATAAAAATCAGCAAAGTCAGCTGAGCCAGGTGTGGCATGGTAGCAAACACCTTTAATCTTAGTATTTGGGAGGCAGAGGCAGGTGGATCTCAGTGAATTTAAAGCCAGCTTGGTCTACATAGCGAGTACAAGGCCAGCCAAGACTACATAGAGAGACCTTGTCTCAAAAACCTAACCAACCAAACAAAGCCTGCTGACCATAGAGCTCTAGCTTTGAGGATTACTGAACATGATTTAAAATTTTAAAACTGTATTTATTTCGTGTGAGTATGGACTTGTTCATGTGTGTATGTGCACAGAGATCAGGGGATAATTTGCAGGAGCTGATTCCCTCCTTCACCATGTGGGTCTTACACATCAGACTCCAGTCTTCAGGTCTGGCTGCAAGTGCTTTTCCCACTGAGCCACCTTGACAGCCCCAGACACGTCCTGAGTCCAGAAGGTGAAAAGGTGAGGTTGAGAGAAGAGGTGGGGATGAAGCTGCATCTCCCTGTGTTAACTCTGTCCAGGTTCCAGGGTGTTCCCTGGGCTGTTCCCACTGACCATCAGCCTCGCCCCGGGACCTCTGGGTCATGCTGCTAGGGAGGGAGTGAGCTCATGGCTGAGCGCCTAGGTTAGGTGTGCAAGCCCCGGCCCGCCATTATCTTCCCCTCTGACTGTCTTACTGGTTAGATCTGGCTGGCAGTTGACCACATGGCCATTAACATGGCCATTAACACGGACAGAGAGTTTTAGGAAGCCCCGTAGGTCAGGCTTGAGGCCAGGTCTCCTTGCAGCTGTGGTGGCAAAAGCCAGTAGTCTAGAACTTTGAGAGAGGAGGATGTATTCTCTTGTATTCACAGGATGGTGGTTCTAGGACCGTGGGATGGAGCCCTGATGAGGATTTCCATTTGTTTTCCTCTGAATTCTCTTTTTTGTCATTGGCAAGGCTCACATTGAAATATGTGGCAGAGCTGGGAAATTCCAGAAACAGACGAATCTAGATCTTAAAAACCAACGTGAAAGCTCCTGAGAGACCATAGTTGGCGTCTAGCCTTCACACACATATAAATGTGCACCACCCCCATGTGCCTGTGTACATACCTATGCACACCACACAAATATGTTTATGCGCACACCTAAACACATCTCTTGTTAGTGTGTTCAACCCTTGTAGACATGTAGAGAAGTATTTGCACATCTACCATGTAGTTAACTCTGATCTAGGCTTGTGTTGGACCCTTGTCAGAGAGAAGTGGTTCACAAGTTAGCAGATGGATACACAGGATAAATACTTGTCATAAAAAATGAGGGTGTGATAATAAAGTTTAGTTTGTTTTGTTTGCTGTGTGCATAGGAATGAAGCCATTAATGTTTTAGCGGGCTGGGAGAAGCCATGAGGTCTTCAGAGGTGAGAGGAGCCCTGAATGAGATCTTCAAGATTGAGGGCAGTTTCCCAGCTAGGCAAGGAGCAGGGTCAGTATGCCTGGCAACAGAAAATCAAAGTTTTTGAAAATCCCGTGACTGCAGTAAGCTAATGTTGGGTGGAGCACCAAGGAGGTAAACCTACAGATATTGGACTCTTGCTGAGGGACAGACCTCATTTAATCACACAAGAGTTTGTTTTATTTTAATTTGTTTATTTGTTTGTTTTTGAGACAGGGTCTTACTGTGTCGCTCTGGCTATCCTGGAAATTACTATGTAGACCAGGCTGGCCTTGAACTCACAGAAATCTTACTGCCTCTGCCTTGAAAGTGCTGAGATTAAAGGTGTACACCACCATGCCCAGCTGAAGGTTTTATTTATTTATTTTTTGTTGGCTATGTGTCATATGCACATGGTATGAAATGAAAATATACGCGAGACAGCTAGAGAGAAGGGTCAGTGGGGAGTGGCCCAGTATTGCTCTGACAGAGGAGTTCAGATCCCAGCACACACACTGGCTCTCTCACACCCACCTGTAACTTCAGTGCCCTCTTCTGGATATCCTGGGTACTGCATTCACATATGCACATAACCATACACAGATCTACATTTTGGTTGTCAGAGAAAAGCTAAAGAACATCTTAGTTAAAATTTTTCAGTCAGATTCCTTACATTCACTAAATATGAAAATCCCATATTCATACCACCCATTCAAAGTTCTGCACTTACTGAAGAAACTTCAAATTTTACTATATTTTTGGCTATATATAATTAACTTTTTAATCCTTATTTTGAGACAGGGTCCTAATTGGGTTAGGGTTAGGGTTAGAGTCCCATGCCAACTAGATTAGTCCTAGTTGGCATGGGACTCTAAAGACAAGGCTAGCCTTGGCTTCAGAGATCCAACTGCTCTGCCTCAGGAATGTGAAGAATAAAGGCATTTTCCTCCATACCTGCTTTAATACTGTTTATTTAAAAACATTTTTAAAATTTATTTTTAGATGTGTGTGTGTATATGTGTGGCATTGGATTCCTTGAAGTGGTAGCTATGGGTGGGTCTTCTGATGTAGGTGCTGGGAGCCAAAATTTGGTCCTGTGCAAGAGCAACAAGTGCTTTTAATTTCCAGTCTTAATGTTTTTCTTTTTAAAAGAAGAGTGGCACATAGTAGCCACAGAAATCCTTGTGTACTTAAATTTCTCTCTACACATACACACACACACACACACACACACACACACACACAAACACACATACACACACTTTCCTGGGGTAACTCTCAGTGGCCTGGAACTCACTATGTAGAGACCCACCTGTCTCTGCTCCTGATTGGGAGGATTAAAATCCAGTGCCACCAGCCTGGCTGTTTGGTTTTGAATCTCAAGTATCCCAGGTTGGCCTTAAAGTAGGTTTGTGACTGAGAATAACAATCTTCTGATCCCCTTGCCTCCAACTTCTGAGGGCTGGAATTACAGGTGTCAGCACACCTGGTTTATACAGTGCTGGGGACGGAGCCCGGGGCCTTGGGCATGCTAGGTGAGCACTTACCGCCTGGCTCCTGGCTTATGATGACTGCACATGCCATCTTCCTGCTTCTGTTTCATGCCAGCCGGGCTTCTATACCATGCAGGCACGTCCCACTGACGTTCTCATCACCCACTCAGACCCTCCCCCTCGTTTTAGTCTTGGTTCCAAGATTCCATGTTGACAGAAGATAAACACATTTAGTGCTTTCCACGTCATCTTTAAGGCTTTTTTCTTTCTTTTTTTCTTTTCTTTTCTTTTTTTTTTTTCTGAGACAGGATTTCTCTGTGTAGCCATTCTAACTGTTCTGGAACTCACTTTGTAGACCAGGCTGGCTTCAAACTCATTAAGATCCCCCTGCTTCTGCCTCTCAAGAACTGGGATTAAAGGTGTGTGTCATCACTGCCTGGCCTTTATGGCTTTCTTAGTCATCTTTTGGTTGACTAAAGTTTGTTATTTAGATGCTTCCTAAAGTCATGTTCAGAGGAATGATAGATACTTAAGCCCCATGTGTTCAAAGCAAGCCTCTTAGCCTGGCAATCTTCTTCCCTTTTTACCTTCCTTCCTTCTTCTCCTCCTCCTCCTCCCCCCAACCCCCGATTTTTTTCAAGATAGGGACAGGGTTTTTCTATGTATCCCTGGCTGGCCTGGAACTCACAGAGATCCATCTGCCTTTGCATCCCAAGTGCTGTGATAAAAGGCATTCGTCATTACACCTGTCTTCACTTTATTATTATTATCCTCACCCGCCATGTGCCCTGCTGTGTATTTCGGGCTTGCTGGTCCACGAGCTCAGACTATTCTCTCTGTCTCCTCTCTTGCAGGGGGAGAGCTGGGACTACAGAGCACCAGGGGTTCGGACTCAGAGTTCTGACTCCCATACCACACATGGTTTATCTCAAAGACATCCTGCCCAGCACTGCTGTCTTTTACACGGGGCTAGTTCATGTTGTAGTGAGAGGTGGCAGAGGCAGTCTGGGACCTAGCACAGTGTTCTATGGGAGCATCTGTAAAGATGACACTGACAGTCATTGATTCTTGGCCCAGATGCTATTCAGAGTTCTCTGCCTCTGTTTGGGTGACACTGAGATATTCCCATATGCCCGGTATTGCTGGCAGATGCTATCATTGAAGTCATTATTAGTACACATTTTCAAATTATCTCAGTTTACCCATAGTTCTATGCAAGTCAATTAGTACATAAGAGAGGGTCTGGCCGGGATGGTAGTTTGTCCCAGTAATCCTAGCAGCTGGGAGGCTGAGGCTGGAGGATCAATAGTTCAAGGCCTGCCTTGGCTACAGGATGAATTTTGGGCTAGACTGTGCTGTATATGACCCTGCTTGAAACCTCTGTTCTTTACCTTCCTAAAGAAAGACAGACAGAGAGAGGGGGAGGTGGGGAGAGAGGTGGGATTTATTCAGGGAGAGGCTGGAAGGCCAGATAGGTCTGGATTCTAAATGGTTTTAATCTGGTTTCTGGGATCAGAACATGAGGCTTGGGATTCTGTCCTACATCCTTGCCCGACTTCATCGAGCTCAAGGAACCCAATGGCAAGATTCCCTTTAGAGCAGTTCTGAACGAGGTCAGAGAGAGCTGGGGTGCCGTACTGCAGAGAGCCCAACGTATAGTTAAGGCTTTGTTTGTGCCATGTGTTCTCAGGCTCCGCAGTCCCCCGCGACCATGGCTCCTGCCCTGTCTCTCAGCAGCAGCCCCGATACCGTCTCTGTTGATGATAACACCTCTGGAAGTCAAGGTGTCCCAGAGCCCATGGACACAGATGCTCAGGACGGCGGGAGGACACGCACTGATGGGAGAGCTGGAGGCAGGAGGCAAACACAGACAGACGAAAAGATGCAGGTAGACAGAAGGACTCAGGGAGATGGAGCACAAGCCTCCCGGAGAACACAGATGGACGAGGAGGCACAGGTGGACGAGGAGGCACAGGTGGACGTCGTGACACAAGGAAGTGAGAGGTCGGAGTCACACAGGAGTTCACAGAAGGATTTGGTGACACAGGGAAGGGCGGATGCTCAGGCGGGACAGACACAGGCGGATGAGAAGTTGCTTCGAGAGCGGAGAGACACAAAGACGCAGGAAGAAAGGGGGACACAGTTAGTGAGCAGCATCCCCACAGCTTTCAAAACCCAATCAGAGCAGCCGTCTGGGGCCAGCCTCAGCTCACCTCCGGGAGCCCTCAAGTGCTTGCCATCAGAAGACCCCAGAGAGGTTCAGGATATGGAATGTGTTGAGAAGAGCCCAGAAGCATCTTGTGTCCAAGAAAAATCTGATTTCATGCTTAGGTCCCAAGAGCCAGCAGTAACAGCCTTGGGAAGCAATGAGGACACTTCATTAGGTCCCCTGTCAGGGAGCTGTGTGTGCCCAGCACAGCTGCCTCCTGCTGGGAACTCAGAGCACTTGGGAGAAGAAACCCGCCAAAGGCCAGAGTGGTTAGGCCTGGTCCAGGCTGAGCAAGACAACAGCCTGCTTCAGTGCCCCAAGGGGGAGCAGCCCAGGGAAGCCCTGTATGTGGATTTCCCTGGTGTCCAGGCAGCCAGCTTGAGTCAGGAGGGGTCCACCATGCCCTCTTTTCCTGGAACTGGCCTGACTAATAGACTACCTAGCTCCACAGTTTCTCAGAGCATGAGCACAGACGATTTCCTCCCGTCGAGGGACCAGGACCTGCTGAGTTCCGCTCCCACTCAGCAACTGGGGCCGGGGTCCCCCACTCAGAGTCACTCACCAGAAGCCATGGCTACTAGCAGTGAGGGAGCCTGTTCCAAGGAGCCAAATGTGGACGGGAGGTCCTCAGGTACCCGGAGCTGTGACCCCGGGCTCATTGATTCCCTGAAGAACTACTTGCTGCTTCTGCTGAAGCTTTCCAGCCCAGAGGCAAGTGAAGCCAGGGCACAGTCCCAGGAAGAGGCTGCCCCTGGAGGCCCAGCTTCCTCTTCTACTCTGGTCCCTACCATGGAAGTGGCTGGTCTGAGTCCCAGGACATCAAGGCGCATCTTGGAACGTGTGGAGAACAATGATTTGGTACAGAGTGCCCAGACCCTGCTACTGAGTCCATGCACCTCCCGCCGCCTTACTGGCCTCCTGGACCGTGAGGTACAGGCTGGCCAGCAGGCCTTGGCTGCTGCCCAGTGCTCCCGGGCCCCGGGCCCCAGCCCCCTCACCATCCCTGCCATTGTGGTGGGTGAGGAAGGATCTGATGCTGGTGGGAGAGAGGTGCTCTCCCAGGAAAGTGACAAGAATGGATTACTAGGGGAGGTGGATGAGCAACCGGTGGAAAGCAGAATCCAGGAGCCCTGTCAAGAAGAAGCAACCCCTGGTGAGGCTTTGACAGGCCTCCCTGCGGCTACACCTGAGGAACTGGCTCTAGGGGCCCGGAGGAAGAGGTTCCTCCCTAAGGTCAGAGCAGTATCCGATGGAGATTCAAACAAGACAGAAGAAAGAGAGAGTCCCACGGTTTCCCCTCGAGGATCCAGGAAGGGCCTGACACCGGGGTCCCTAGGAACTCCAGGGCGGGAGAGGCGTTCCCCTACCCAGGCCCGAAAAACCAGCATGCTAGAGGTGCCCGGGACAGAAGAAGAGTCTGTAACAGGAGACCTGAGCTCCAGACCCAAAGCCAGTGGCCTGGACCCGGAGCCTGTCCTGGATGAAGGCAAGCAGGAAGCCCTAGAGAAGCCAAGGAAGGCCAAAGACCTGCTAACAGGTGTGTGCTGGGGGAGGGGGGCTGCACAGTTGGCCCTCCATGGTGGTGCCATCTCCCTGCTAGGGACCAGCAGGTTCCCATGGGAACAGCACTTCATGAGCTGTCAGAAAGGCCTGGTACTTACGCTCCTTTTCCTCATTAAGTGAGGTGACAGTGGTGGTGGCCTTGGTCCAGTGAGGGGTAAAGGCACGGGAGAAAAGTCCTAGGTGTAGCACTGTGGTAGACGTCTGTGATCCCAGTACTCCAGAAATTAAGGCATAAGAACTGAGAAAGTTCAAGGTCAGCCTGGGCTACATAGTGAGACCCTGTCTGAAAATCAAACCAAAAGGTGCCACTCAATGCAGGACCTGGCTTCAGAGGCATCCTAGCTCGGTCATTAGTATGATCTCCTTGCTAGACTTGTTCCATTGTTACTCCATGGTCAAGGTAAGACTCAAAGATGGGAACCTTTCTTGACTGCTTGTCACTATTGATACTTAGCTATGAGTCCCTTCCTGGACCAGGGTTGAGGTGACGTTTTTCTGATTAAGATGTGTACACTGGCTTTGGGATATAGGTGGGAGGCAGCCAGGGCTATGAAATGTCAGGTTATTTTCTCTCAGCCTGTTTCCCAAGGCAACGCAGGGATGCAAGGGTATGGCTGGAAGGGCACAGGGATGTAACAGATCTCCTGTCCGCAGCTCCACAGGTGATCCGGAAAATTCGGGTGGAGCAGTTTCCAGATTCTTCTGGCAGTCTGAAGCTCTGGTGCCAGTTTTTCAACATTGTTAGTGACTCAGTCTTGACATGGACAAAGGATCAGCACCCAGTGGGCGAGGTGAGCAGAAGGTAAGCCGCCTGGGTACCGCCACCACCTGACCAGGCTCCCGAGTTACCATCGTGTTGATCTTGTCCTAATGTTTTCAATTCATTCCTCATTTCATTTGCACAGCAGCCCCAGTGAGTGAGTCTGTTATTTCATGTGGAGATCAGAAAACTGAAGCTCAGAGGTCTTAAGTCACAGGTCCTAAATCACACAGCGAGTGTCACCTGTGTGATTGAGGACCAGTTTCTGACCATGGGACCTCTCACAACCTCCCCAGGGCTCCCAGAGCCTGGGATCCCAACCACCTGTGAGAGTTGGGTAGAAGGCCCTGTGTCGTGGTGATGACCCTCACGAGAAAGGTCTCCACTCTCTGCAGTGCAGGGGACGAGGGGCCTGCGGCCTTGGCCATTGTTCAGGCATCTTCCGTGGACTGTGGCACGTATCGCTGTACCATCCATAATGAGCATGGCTCAGCCTCCACTGACTTCTGCCTCAGCCCTGAGGGTGAGTGTCCTGTGGCTAGAAAAGAATCTTGGCTAGTCCGGCCTTGTGGGTGGCAGCACTGTGCTGTGCAGGGATGGTACTCTGCCTGGACAGACAGCCTGAAGGCAGTGCTATTCTCTTTTTCTCTCCATAGTGCTGTCCGGCTTCATCTCTAGAGAGGAAGGTGAAGGTATGTTGCCCTTTGGGGTAAGGGGGTGGGCCTTCATGCCCAGCTCCGCCCTTTGCAGGGTTTCCTCCCTCCAGGGTGTATAATCCTCCCTAAATGTGCATGCTCCCAGTTTAAGATATGGCTTGAGGAATGAGAGGGAGCTGATGTTTCTAAAGAGTGTGGAGGAAGATGGACTGGGGGGAGTGCTTGGCAGGAGTTGCTGCAATCTTCTGCCCCCTTCAGAGTCCTTGAAGGGCAGGAATGCCACCAGGGCACCCAGAGTTTCTCATGGTGTTCTGTGGACTTTGGCATCAGAGTCACCCATTGTCTGCTATGAACAGTTTCAAATGTCCTGAATGTCTAGGGAAGACCTGGAAAATGTGTGCATTTTCTGCAGTTCTTGGGTGATAGTGAGCTATACCCCCAAGTTGTTTGTTTGTTTTGAGATAGCATCTTACTGTGTGGCCCTAGCTTTCCTGGAACTCACTCTGTAGACTAAGTTGGTCTCAAACTCACAGAGATCCACCTGCCTCTGTCTCTTGAATGTTGAAATTGAATGTGTTTGTCATCATGCCTGGCTACCCCCAAAATTAGACAAGCAATTCAAGGGTTTGACTATCACAGGAGAGTCTGCCATAAAGTCTCTTGGTTCAGGGGCTGGAGAGATGGCTCAGTGGTTAAGAGTACTGACTGTTCTTCTAGAAGACCTGGGTTCAATTCTCAGCACCTGTCTATAGCTCCAATTCCAGGGCTTCAGATATGCACACAGGCAAAAACCAATTAATTTTAAGTAAAAATAAATTACTTAAAAAAAGTCATTTTCTTCCATTGTCAAATAATATTTAATCTTTATTAAATGTAGACCTATATCTGGGCTAGGCATAGTGGTGCATGCCCATAATCCTAGCACTTTGAGTCAGAGACTGGAGAATTATTATAAATTTCAGGCCAGCCTGGTCTTCCTAGTGAGTTCCAACCCACCCTAGATTACAGAATGAGATCCTATCTCAATAACAACAAAGTAAGAACCTAAGAGGTCAACCATATTAAGAACTTAGTAGAAATTCTTTAATATCATCAACTGTCCCCTGTCCCCGGTTGTGTCCATGTGATGGTTGGAGTCGGAGGCACTAATTTATTTGGCTGACACCTCTCGTCTTGTCTAATGTTACTGTCTCCCTCCCCCCCATTTGTTCTCTCTCTTGCCTTTCATTTGTTGTAGGCACTTGATCCGTAGACTTCTTTTTTGCGTGTTTATATGTGAGTAGGTCCAAGTACATGTGTGTAGATGCTATTGATCAACTTTGAGTGTTGCTTCTCAGGATTGCTCTTTTTGAGATAAGCTCTTGCACTGAGACCTGGGTCTCTTCAATTTGGCTAGCCAACGAACCCTGGGGATCTTCCTGTCTCTGTCTCTCCAGGGCTAGGGTTCATGATGGTGTTCCATGACTGGGGATTGAACTCAGGTCCCCATGCTTTAGTGGGCAGCATTCATTGAACCATCTCCCCAAGCCCTGTGGAATTTCTCCCAGTCTGGATTTTAATCACTATATCTTCGTGTACCAAATCCTTCCATCTAAATGCATCTAAACTGGTAATTAGGGGTCTGGGCAGACTCTGGCTGCTGGTAGGACAAGCATTTATCATGAATGTGACCTTCAGAAGGCTTCCCAGGCCAAGGTTGTCCAGGGGCTGGAACCATCTTTGAATTAGAAAGTTGGGCTGGATTTAGATTCAGGTGCAGTGTGCTTGTTTGTTTTCTTGGCAAGAATAATCCACAGAATAGATGTAGTGGTACATGCCTAGAACTGCAGCCCTTGGGAGGCTGAGGCAGGAGGATTATGAGTTCACGGTTTTCCTGGTCTGTAGAGAGAGCCAGTGTCTCCAAAACCAAAAAATCAAAGGCAGCAGCTCACAGGAGTACTGTTTATTTTCTTTCCGTCCTACCCAGAAGCAGGTAATGTTATATCCTTTCACTTTTAGTAATGCTCATCGCTCACTGGGTTCAGCAACCTCTTTGTAAAGTTAAAAAAAATAAAAATAAAAATAAAAATTACTGTTCCCCAAGCACTTTTTCACGTGTGCTGACTTGGTGGCCACTGATGATTGCTAAGTCCATCATCTCTTTGGGAGTTACAATGTAGAGGGCCATTTCATTGTCCCTCATTAGTTGAGAAGAAATGACCACGGTTACCTTGATACAAGCTTTCTGAGAGGAGATGAGGCTGTTTGCCTCCCTGTATTTACCAGTTTTAGAATAATGAGTTTATTTCCGGGAGGCCTCCAAGGTGACCAGTCAGGCTTGTTTCTTTTTCCAGGGGGACTGGGAGATTTTTTCAAGTACCATTTATGAACTAGGGAGCTTTTAACAAACTTGATACACACAGTGTCTTATACTAATTATTCTCTGTTGCTAAAATTGCTTTATTTGGGGCCAAATGGGGCAGGCCTCTTTGGTTGGCTCTTACATTTTATTTATTTATTTATTTATTTATTTATTTATTTATTTATTTATTTATTTTTGACAAGTTGCCAGTAATTTTGTTTTGTTTTTACAGTGGTGGGATTGAACCCAGGGCCTTTCATACCTTTTATTTTGAGACAGTTTCAGTAAGTTGCCTATACTGGCCTGAAGTTCACCCACAATAGCCCAGGCAGGCCTTGACCCTGGCCTTAGTCTCCCAAGTACCTAGGACAAAAGGCCTGTACTCTGAGGCCAGGCTTCCCAGTAGTTCACGGTCACTTACTTGCTTTCTGGCAGCGTACAATGTTTTAGATCCACACAGTCACTTCCTGTTGAGCCAATTGTCTCTTCAGGGACTTCAGCTTCCCTGTAGTGGGAAAAAGTGCTTAGTAACTATGCTAAGCACTGGTGATGCTCACTGCTATTGAACTCATCTGGGAACTTTTTTTTTTTTTTTTTTTTTAATCAAACATGTTGGTTGAAAAAAGTCATTGATTTATTTGTTCAAACCACTTAACTCTACGAGATGACTCTGGTAATCTGTATATACTTTAGATGCCATAGAGGACACTGGCCTCTTCGGCAGGCCTTTGCTAAGCGTTCACTGTATGGTGGTCGCCATAGCAACAGTGTTACAGGGTAGGAGATAGCTTTTGCCCCAAACACCCTACTGTGTGGCAGGTTTGCATCCCAAGCTTTCTCCTTCCTATAAACCCTATAAATCAGTCAGGCAGGAGATGCGAGTCCCCCATGTCTCTTCTATTCCCCTTCAGTTGGAGAAGAGATTGAGATGACCCCCATGGTGTTTGCTAAGGGTCTGGCTGACTCTGGCTGCTGGGGGGATAAACTCTTTGGGCGATTGGTGAGCCAGGAACTCCGAGGGAGTGGACGTGGCTGTGACCTTCAGAAGGCTTCCCAGGCCAAGGTCATCTATGGGCTAGAGCCCACCTTTGAATCCGGACGCACGTGTGTCATCAAGGTATCCAGCCTGCTTGTGTTTGGACCCAGCAGTGAGACTTCTCTTCTGGGCAGAAACTATGATGTCACTATCCAGGTACTGTCCCCCTCCTCCCCTCCCCTCTCCTCGTGCTCCCTCCCTCTACTCTATTACCTCTTCCCCCCTCCAGTCTGGGTTCTTTTGGAAGTCACCTGCCTTTTAAGTTCCTGAGGCTTCTAGGGTGGGATTCAAGGACTGCCTGAGGCTGAGGGGCAGCTGTGAATCTGAGACCCTTGGCCTCAGAAAACTTTAGTCTCAGAGCCATTTGGAACAAACTTTTCAAATTGTGTGTGTGTGTTGTATGCACACACACAAGTGCCCATGCAGAAGACAGAGGATGTTGGGGTACCCTGCACTATCACTCCCTGCTTTATTCACCTGAAACAAGGTCTCTTACTAAACCTGCAGCTGGGCTGGCAGCCCACATAGAGAATTGCACATAGCCAAGACTGACTTTTCACATGGGTCCCTGGGATTTGAACTTAGGTCTTCAAAGCGTGTGCAACAAATACTCTTGCTCACTGAGCCTTTTACTCAGCCCTTAAATTATATATATATATATATATATATATATATATATATATTTGTGTGTGTATATATATAATGTATATTTATATATATATATAAAATTTAAGGGCTGAATATATATATATATATATATATATATATATATATATATATATATATATATATTTGAGTCAGGGGTTTTCAATGTAGCTCTGGCTGGCCTGGAACTAAATCTGGTTTTAAACTCAGAGATCCACTTGCCCTTGCCTCCAGAGTGCTGGGATTAAAAGCGTGCGCTATCATACCTAATCAATTTTTTTTTTTTCGTGTGTATGGGTGTTTTGCCTATGGGTATGTGACACTGAGAAAAGGCTGTCGGTCCCCAAGCTGGCTGTAAGAGCCACGTGAGCCTGAGAAACAAGCCTAGGTTCTCTGGAAGACCTGGTCCTCCACTGCTCTACTCTCCAGCCCCCAAATTATTGTTTTGCAGCAGAAGCCTTTCTCCTGCTTTAAATCCAATCTCATTGAAGTCTTTTTATGTGAAATAAAAAGGAGTAGTGTGGGCAGGGAGGATAGTCTGCCCATGTTCTCCAGAGGGGTCCCTGGGACACGATTCTTTAGCATTAGAGCTCAGGTAAACTCAGTTCAGAAACCACTTAGAAAATCTAAATTTGACAAAAAGCCCACAGCCCATTGTTATTCAGAAGAGAAATTATGTTCAGAGAAGGCACAGACAAGGGATTCTCCCTGCGGTCCCTGGCAGGTGGCTGTTCACTCAGGCAGGCACACAGACAATTGTGGAGCTTCCTTGCTGATGAAATTTGCTTTCTTCTAATCCACAGGGGTGCAAAATTCAGAACATGAGTCGGGAGTACTGCAAAATCTTTGCAGCTGAAGCCCGGGCAGTATCCGGTTTCGGGGAGGTGCCCGAGTAAGTAGCATGTTCCTTAGGTTTGTGTAAAGACCGTGGTTTCATAGCCTCCCTGGACCCTTCTGAGTTCCAGGTACAGATGGCCTCACAGCCACCCTACACTCAGCTCTGCGATCCCACATTTGGAAGTACTGACATGGAGATTCACTATTCACTTTAGGAAAGTCTCACCCCCACCTTAAGATTCTTTCCCCTCACCTTTAGCTCAGATCTTACCTGTTACAAAGCTTCCGTAGCAGGTTCTGGGGCTCTGAAGAGAGGAGAAGGGGTGGGTAAGCTAGGCATCGGGGTAATGTGGCAGGTGGGTAGGGTGGGTCAGTGTGGATCTTTGGCATATGCTGTGAATGCCTCTGGTGCATCTGGTCCCCTGCTGGCATCAATCCCTTAAATCCTTCCTGCAGGTGCCCTTTCTATTTGCACATACTTTCCTCAGCTCTCACCCAAACACAGGCCTGGAGCTTAATTTTGGTCCTACTGACCACGGAGAATGGGCCCAACTCTGAAGTCAGTGGCCATTTTCCATCCTCCCGTATGTCTTCCATACCCAGGGCTGAGAACTGGTCCAGGATACTCTCTTTTAGAACAGGACAGGAGGAAGGTGCTCTCTGTGGCCACTCTTTCAACTTACTGCAGGGTGCAACTATCTTTAGGATCATCCCACTCTATTTGATCTACCGTCCTGCAAACAATATACCATATGCTACCCTGGAGGAAGATCTGGGCAAGCCCCTGCAGTCTTACTGTTCCCGGCAATGGGCCTGTGCTGGGGCCCCAGCAGCATCTAGCAGCTCAGAGGCCATGCAGAAATGCCAGACCTTCCAGCACTGGCTGTACCAGTGGACAAACGGCAGCTTCCTTGTCACAGATTTGGCAGGTATGAGGATGGAGGATGCACAGGTGCATGATGTGGCTGCATGAGGGGAAGGCGAGCACAGAGCATGTTTGCTGGCTCACAAAGCATTTATCCTCTATTGTGTTAATGATTTTATAACTATGATTGGGCAGAGACTATTTTGCATGCAATCCTTAGATATACCAGGGTCTTGTCCAGCCAGTTTGTAATGTAGTTACATATATTTAAAGGAGTGAAGTCCAGACCCACCTAAAATTGAAAAGATTATTTTTGTTTTAAATTTCAGTTTTTTTGTTAGGCGATGTAACATAAAATAATTAGGTTTTTGTTTGTTTGTTTTAGTTGTTTTTGAGACAGGTCTTTGGCTGGCCTGGAACTCGATATGTGATCTAAGCCTGGCCTCCTGTTTGCCAAGCCCAGGATTATAGGTATACCCAGTGGCACACCTATTTGCTTATTTTTTAGAGCATTACATGGGATCTAACCCCAAATCCACAGTCAGTTCTTACACCTCCTCCCCCTGACACCTTGCTCTTGACTGTTTCACCCCCCCCACCTCTCTACTATCATAGTGCATAAAACTGCATTGCTACATATGGTGCTGCATACCTATAATTCTGGAACTGTGAAGCCAAAGCAGAAGAATTCCAGGTTTGCAGCCTGAGCAACAAGTGAGCCTCGATGTCAAACATAAACTGTCATCCCAGCACTCGGGAATTAGAGACAAAAAGATCAGGAGTTTTGTGGTCATCCTTGGCTACATAGTGAATCTGAATATAGCCTGGGCTAGCTGAGAAGTATGTGTGTGTGGGAGTGTGTGTGTGTGGTGCTGAGGCAGAGCTTGTTGAGGTGGCTCTCTGCTTTCGTTAGGACTTGGGTTGTCCAGCTTTCTCAGAAAGTCTTTACCTACTGAGCTATCATTGGTGTGTGTGTGTTGATCAAGGTGACATACCAGGCCTCATCATTCAATATATTAACGCACACTGCACACCTGTCTTCTCAGCACTAGGGAAACTAAGTCAGGAAATTAGCAGGACCCTCTTGTAAGCAACAAAAACAGCAAATACCAAAGCTCTCAGAAGAGAGCAATTCCAGGCAGACCAAGCCTTTAATATCTCTGGGATATAGTTGTCTTTCATTCTCTCCAATGGTGTCTTCATATCTCCCAGACTTGTAATCAGCATCGAGACCCTGCATTTGGGGAGACCTTTTGCAAGCTAAAAGTCCAGTGTAAGGGTCATCAGTATAACACAAAATGGAATGTGACAGATAAAGTTCATCCAGCTCAGAAGGGATGGAGTTGAAATCTAAATCTGTTAAAGAGGAAGGAGAAGGTTTTAGTCCAGAGCCCAAGGACGGTCCTCTCTGTGGACTGGTCGGACTGTAAAGGCCGGCTTGCAGAGTGCTCTCCAGAATCTTAGAAGTTCCTTTCTAGGTGACACAGGGTGCTGGCAGCTGGCCAGGCTGCCATCAACCTCTTACTTTTCCCCCCAGGGGTTGACTGGAAGATGACTGATGTACAGATTGCTACCAAACTCCGAGGGTGAGTGCTTCCTGGAGACAATGTCTTATGGAGTCTTCTTGGGTGTCAGATATTCTGACTCCTTATTACTCCATTCCAGAGGTGCTGGGCCTGGGGCTGCAGAATCCCAGTCATGTGAACTTGTGGCCATGTGCTAACTGGTAACACTCTGGGGATACTGATCTTCCCTATCCTGTACCCCTGGCCCGCAATGGCCATACAAAATGTGCCCTGCAGTTCTGGGTCCTTTTCTACTTCCTTCCTCTTTGAGAAAGCTACAGGATACAGATGAGTAAGGTTCCTGCAGCTAGACAGATGGGCCACCAGACTACAGGAATTTACATTTAAAAGAATGGCTCATCTGATGAATTCTATATATCAGGGTATGATGAATCCATTTTAAATTTGACTTTGGGAGGGATTCACCTGAGGTAGCATTCTGGCACACAATGCAACACTGATGTCAGCCACGGACCTGTGTGACACAGGGCCCACTCAGCTCATATGTTCTGCTGCAGATACCAAGGCCTCAAGGAGAGCTGTTTCCCTGCCCTGCTGGACCAGTTTGCCTCTTCCCACCAATGCAACAGCTACTGTGAGATGCTGAAGCTGAAACCCCTCAAGGGCCCTGAGGCTGCTCACCACCAAGCCAAGGCCAAAGGCTCCAAGAGTCCATCTGCTGGCAGGAAAGGCTCCCAGCTGAGTCCCCAGCCTCAGAAGAAAGGCGTTCCCAGTCCTCAGGGCTCCCGGAAAAGTGCTTCAAGCATCAAGGTCACACCTCAGGCCTCTGAGGCAGCCACTGTTCGGTCAGTAGGACAGGCTCCTACCCAAGAGGGGAGCTCTAAAGCCCAGGGCATGCGGTAGCCCCAACAGGAGGCTGGGGGCCTCTACCTGAGAGCAGATCAACTCGAAGCAGCTTGAAGCAGATGAAGAGACGTTTTCAATTCAGGACTAACCAGAGAAGATGCCCAAAGCAGGTGCCTCTTGGGGACCCCTTTCAGTAGGTTCACCTCATTGAAAGGCTCTGGGCATGGCACATGATCTGTTGGCCTCTTCAAGCACCAATATTGCCCAGGGCTCCCAGGCCTCAAGTGGGGCCCACCTCCAAGTGCCTGGTGGCCTCGGCCACCCTCATTTATAAGTTTACACTTGCCACTGCTGGAGGCTCCCTGAGTCCTCTGCATGAGCTCTGCACTCTCAACCCTAGCCCCACACAAGCAAATGTTGCACTCTGGGGCCTGCGGGCCAGCATTTACCTTTTCACCCCACCCCCCACTTATCCTGGCTCACTAGACTTCCTGTGGGGTCTAGCCTTGTGACTGACTCGCAGGCTTTCATTTCCTTTCAGCTTCTTTGCCTCATTCATCACAACTTATCCTGCAACTAACCTGTCCTACCCAGGGCCCTTCTGGAGCCCGTCATATCCTTGTGCAGTTTTTTTTTTTTTTTTTGGAGGATACATGTTCTTGTTAGCCCCAGCTGCACTGTTTCCCACGCCTCCTTGTGCACACACCCTACTTCCCAGGCTTTGAACCAATGCAGTCTGCTGCCTGCCCTTTACTGGATTTTGCTTATCCCTTTATCCAAGGGTTCCTTCCATCCTGACCTTGCACCCTAGGCACCTAGGGTGGGGAATGGCCTCTCTGGCTTCACTTCACCCCAGTGCACTGTCAGCGGCTCACCCGGGTCTTCTGCCCGTGAGGAGGGAGGGCACATGAGCTCACGTGAACAGCTGGAGGCAGAGGGAGGTTTTGACCTTATGCTCTGTTCTGAAAGCAGTGAGGTTGCAGTCAATGTCACATCTCTGTCCTAAAGAGGTGGGAGACTCGGACTCTTCCTCCTAAGGGCGGGAGACACAGGGTGATCCGGGAGGGTTGCAGTAGTCATTCATGTGCTGAGGTACAGAAGGATGTCTCTGTACCTACCTCCAAAGCATTTGCTCTTGATCCCCAGGCTGAACTTCAGAAGCTCAGGTGTGGGTTCCCAGGGAATTTCTGTGCTGGGTCCAGCACCTTGGGTCCTTCCTAGACACGCCTCCTTGAGACCCAGGATGGGGTAGGTCCGGAGCTAGCCTGTCCCTTTGTTATGCAATAAAGGCAGCAACTGTGTGTCCTGTTTGTTGCCCTGTCTGGTGTGATGTGGATTAGGGAAGGTGCAGTAGGCTTCCTGTGGTCCCTGGGCCTGTGGCAAAATGGATCTGATTTGGCTCCTATCCTGGTTCAGTCTCAGTCGTCTGTGGCCACAGCTGGACAGTCGGTGCTACAGTGCAATGGAGCTGATAGCTCCTGCCCAGCAGCAGGTGTCTGGGAACTTAATCCCTTTGGAGTTGAGTCTTCCTCTGGTAAAGGGAACTGCAAGGAAGGGATCCAAAAAGGGCAGAGCTAGGGTCTCAGCAGAAACTGCATCTCTGCGGCTTCCACCAGCAAGAGGAGCCCAGCAGCAGAGCATCAGCCTTTCTCACCTACTTGCTGGTCCTTCTCAGCCAGTGCTCACGACCTACCCTGCCTGGCTCTGCCCCACCCTGCCCCGCCCCACCCCGCCCCACCCCGCTCAGGGCCTTCCCTTGACTGACACTTCTCCTTCCATGGGGATGCCTGTAATTTCTCTACCTCCTACCTGCTCAGGTGACTCCACTTTTTCTTCTTCCTCCAGTGCCTCCAGTTCTACCAGCCTGCATATCCAGTGAGAGCTGGGTCATTGCTCGTGCATCTATCCATTCAGCAAATAAATGCACCTGCTGTATGCCAGACCTAGACTGGCAGCTTTTGGAAAGGCAACATGCATCAGTTTGGGAGAGATGTATATTTTTTAGGATGTGGATTTTAAGCAGCAGAAATTATAACTTGGACCAACTTAACCGAGAAAATGGCAATGGGAAGGATATTGGAGTAGGTCACTCACAGAACCAAAAGAACAGTTGAACAACTAGCTTAGGGGAAGGAAGGCACCTGGGCAACTCTCAGCAGCTGCTGCCTTTACTCCCAGCAAGTTCCTCCATGAAGATCCAAATTCTAGCCAAGACAATCTGGGCTCAGGGACTCACGGGATAGGAGACAGGCAGTATTCCAAAAGTTGGCAGTTATTTTTGAAATAGCATCTCATGTAATCCAGGTCGGCTTCAAGCTCACTATATATAGTAGTTGAGAGGTTGGCCCTGAGGTTACAGGTGTGCCACACCCAGGCTAAGAGGATGCTTTGTCTCAGATGAGTGGAGACTACAAGGATTTGGTGGGCAATGCTGAGAGATACACCATGATACAGGCACAAAGACTTCCTCCCTTGGGCTCTATAACCACTCCCTCATTCAGCCAAAACCCAATTTCCTGCTTGGAGAGGGACATACTGCCCAGCTGCTAAGCATAAGGATACCGATGAGGCCACCCTTTGTCAAAGTCAGGTGCCACCAGCTATGGCTTTTCAGTTTAATCATAATCCTACTTTGAAATTCTGCACTCTGTGAACTGGCAAGATGAACCAGATTCAACCAAAATTATCAAACCTGGATTTTGGCCTCTTGGGCTCAGTTGTCATGACTAGCCCCTTAGAGTCTTGCTGGTGTGACGGGACCTTGCTAGACATGGCAGTGCCAGAAGTGCTTCGGAGTCTAGTCTTGTTCTGTAGAGGAAGTTTTCTTTCTCCTATTGAGTTCCTGCTAGCCATCTCTACAACCTCTTCATGGGTTGCTCAGGGATATAAGGACCCTGAATGGTGGCTGCCTTGGCTTTCAGTTGAGTTACTGTGTCTTTGAGGATGAGTATTTTCCTTGGGGATCTAGTGGAGAGCCAGAGAGGTGTTCCTCAGAAGGGTAATAGGTACCTGTTGACTAGAACATCATTTGGCTCATCATCTGGACTTTCCTTTCATATTTTCTTGTTAGGGTTTGACCATGAGCTCTCCAGCACCGCCCCTCACAGGCTCCGTGTAATTGTCCGTGTACCACAGATAGACATCTCAGGTGCTGTTGGATCTGGCAGCCTGGTGGCAGAATCAGTTATATCAGTAGCTTTCCTAGCTAGAGAGCTTTCTCCTGCTTTAGGCCCAGCCTTCTAGATCCATCAGTCAAAAAAATGAACCTTAAGAGCTTCAAGGAGTTTGATTCTTAGTACAAAGGGACTTGAAAAAATAAAACTGTTCTGATCTCAACAGGCCCATTTACCACCAGAATTTTCTCAAGGAGTGTGTGCTGATTACATTTTCAAGTCCTATATTACTAATCTCTGACACACACGTGTCAGAGATTATACATGAATGTATGTGTGTGTCCATTATATATCATATCAAGGCATCTGGGGAAACGGCTGAGCCCCTAGTCCTACAGACCACAGACTTAGCACAGATCTCTTGGAGGAGGCTGGAATTAAGTCTAATAGTATGTATCTGGTTGTAGGAACAAGAGCTTTCTTTAAAGAGGTATTTGGATGCCTGACTTCTTTTGCAGTTAAAGTCTAGAAATCAAATAGGAGATCTTGACTTTTACCTTGGCAACTTGAGACTGTCCAAACAGAAGAATTTAGTCACAATGACCACTAGGTAACACTCAGGGGCTGCCTGACCTTTGCCATTCTTAGGACTCAGCCATTGATAAACTGCAGCTCCAAAGCTTGCTCCTACACCCAAGTCCGTTAGTCACCCATCCAGCTCTGCTTCTCCACTGCTGAGGTGAGGAGGTCAGTACTCCAGGGGAAACTAGCAGAGTCTAACCCACTTCTTACAGGCAGGGGGAGTCTATCTTTGTCCTGTCCAAAGGCAGAGGCAGGTGGGGATGGATGCATGTTAGGGACCCAATAAAATATTTTTTGTCTCCTAAAATCTTAGGACTTGAGCTTTTCTTGTGTTGGTCTTTGCATTTGTTAAGAGCATGTGGGGAGGGGCGCACAGGGGTGGGGGGAGGGTGTCTTGCTGTGCTTCCCAGCTTCGATCCAATTCCTGTGTCCAAATAGTTCAAATGGGATGGAGCTCTTCCATCCCAGCCTCCCAAGTCACTGGAACTGTAGACACACATAATTACAGCAGCTCTTTTGGTCTTTGATGTAACCTAGCACAAGCCAACAATTTGATCTATATTTATGTTATTCATGCCCCTCAAAAATGGGGAAAATGGTCAGAGTCCATGAAGTTCTATCGGATGAAGAACCTCCGGCATCAGTAGATAAGACTTGAGCCAGGATTCCGATGCTCATCTTACTGAGCAACATTTCACAATTTCTGCTCATTTCTCGAACAGTGTTTTCTGTCCTCTGTGCAGTGTCTTCCACACAGTTTCTTCTTTTCCTCACGTGATGCTGCTTCTGAACCTACAGCTGCAGAGGGCGGATCCTGCGTGCTGGCAGAGTAGTAGTGTAGCGTCAGCAAAAGGAAGCTCTCTCCTGCCAGAGCACCATAGAAACACTCCTGTCAGCTTCTAGTCAGTGTACTCTGAACGCTGCTGGGCAAGGTGGTGATTTCTGTGATTGGATGAGGCTGTGTTTCAACTAGTGGTAGATTTCCAATTTTACAGAATTCACCTCTGGCTTTATTTTTAATCAAAATCAAAGGCTACAAACTGCAAGGAGATTTCTGCGTAACAGAAAGGGCCCTTTTGTTCCACTTCTGTTGAGGGGACCAGAACTGGATCACAAATGGCTTTTAAAGGTGACCAATGAAGGATGGTAAGGTGGCTCAGTGGGTAGGGACATGGCCTCCAGCCTGATGACCCAAGGTTGACCCATGATAGAAGAGACTCCTACAAGCTCTCTCTGACTCCCTCCCACACATACTGATGTCGTCAAAGATTTATTTTTATTATTTTTATTTGTATGTGCATGTATATGCAGATGCGTGTGCGCACGTGTGTGTGTGTGTGTGTGTGTGTGTGTGTGTGTGTGTGTGTGTACACTAGGAGGCCAGAAAAAGGCATCACATTCCCTTGGAGCTGGAGTTATGGCTCTTGTGAGCTGCCTGGTGTAGGCACTGGGAACTGAGTTTTCCTCCGCTGGAGGAGCAGTAAGCATTCTGAATTGCTGAGACATCTTTTCAGCCCCCTGTGTAAAAAAAGTAATGGGTGTCCAATGACTGTCCCATCCTAAAGTGTAAGTAGGAGTTTCAATATGCTTTACCTTGGCTCACCTTCACAACAGACTCCAGAAACAAGCCTTGACCTCCAGGGAAGTGACAAGTCACCCAGGTCTATTACCCTCCTGTCTAGTGAGAATTCGTGTGGGTTAAGCTCTGCCCTTACCTGGCTGTGATTTAGGTAGAAATAGAATCATTCATGGGATGCCTGGGTAGCACATGGGGCTAAGGGAACTCTAAATGACAATTCTAGGAGAAGATGGTAGCCAGGACATCTGATGACCCTGGCCTTAGGAACTCACCACCATCACATTCGATGACTCAGATGACTCTGGCCTTAGGAGCTCACCACCATCACATTCGATGACTCAGCTCCAAGAGCTGCCTTTTGTTTCCCTGAGTTTCCACTCAAGAAAGAAAATCTTGCCTTGGGTCTCATGTTCCCCTGAGGCTAGGACATCTAGGGTACTGTGAGGTGGAGGAGGGCTGGTTTCTGTCTCCTACCCCAACCCCCAAAGTGGGGTGATGGCTAGTATGAAACACACAGAGTTCTAGTGCATTCCGTACCCCAGAGGCACCCAATAGACATCTGCTAGATGGCCTTGGCCGAGGGTCACCACCTTGAAGAGAGTTCATGCTAGGCTCAGTGTTCTGACCAGTAGCCTTCTCTCAGTAAATCTCCCCAGGGCATAGTCTGGGTCATCAGCCCTGTATTGATCACACTCAAGAAGGCTGCCTCTCTCTGTTTACATTGTAAACTTACCTTAATAGCTTTAGGTAACAACTGCATAATAGATTGTGCACTGTGCTTACCCAGAAGGCTAACTCTCCTCTACCAGGGATCAGTGTCAAGGGAAGACAAGCTATTGGAAGACTTGGTCTGTAGATAAGCCTTGCCTTAAATCCTGCTTTCCAGCTGACTCCAACTCTTGGTTAGCCTCTCTGAATTGAGCTGTAGGAACCCTCTACACCAGGTGGTTCTTATATGTGCCGTGTTTATAATAGCATGCAAGCCAGATACAAATTTCTCTGTAGGGGAAGCAAGAAACAAAGCTACCCATAATAATCCAATACAACCTCAGAACACAGGAGGTAGAAGAAGGAAGAACAGAAGTTCAGAGTCATCCTTGGCTACATAGAAATTTGAGGCTAGCCTGGGCTACAGTATTCTCTGTCTCAAAGGGTAAAAAAATAACAAAGAGCATATACTGGCAAAGAGGGTATTATTTCTGCAGCTTCACTTTGATTGACAGACTCTGTGGCAGCTGAGCTTAGGTAAGGAGGGTGTTAGAAAGAGAAAGCAGAAAAAGGTAAGAGCAAACCAGACCCTAAAAACAACCAGTGCAACACAGTCAAGGAGATGTGTTTAGACATGCACTGTGGTAGATGACTCTACTGTTTGGTGGTTTTTCTTCTTCCTGGGTCCCCTGGAAGAACAGCAAGTGACCTTAACTGCCAGGCATCCCTCCAAAGAACTTAGTGCCTGTCAACCACCTGTGGTGGCCTCTTGACATTGTCAACAACCAAGATTTCATTATGTAGTCGTGGCTGGCCCAGTACTCCCTATGTAGCCCAGGTTGGCCTCTAATCTCTGCCTCTGCCTCTGCCTCCTGAGCACTGAGATTAAAGGCTTTTGTCACCATGTCTGGCTCACTATGGCCTTTTGATTCAGTCAAATGATATGACAAATGAGGCACAAGAGGTGGCTGTTGGTGTGGCAGCATTTCATTTGCAGTACACTTCAACATGGTTCTTAGTTGCCATCATCACATAGTATGTACAGGACAGACTTGTATGTGCCATATTTTTATACAATGGACAGCGCGGTGGGTTTGTTGACACCAGTATTGTCATAAACACATATTGAGTTGTGTTACAGTACAACAGCTATGATGTCATCACCATGAACATGGTTCCATTGTGGATGGACTTGTGGTTATGTGGTCCATGACTAGCAGAAAAAGACCCAATGAAACCTCATGTGATGAGGACATGGTCACCAAGAGACTGTGGCATTGTGGTGGGAGGCTCAGAAAGGGGCAAGATCAAGGGCCAGATGACACTGGCATCACTAAGACCCACCACAACGGGATGTGACAAACCCCTGATGATGGTGGTTTTAAGCTCAAGTTATTTCTCCTCAGAAAACAGTCTGTAGGAGGAAAGAGATTTGTGTGTGCTCCACTCGGGGCTGACAAAGCAGCCTATGGTGTCCTTAAGACTTTCTGCTTGCCCTGCTGGTCCCGAGTTGGTAAGAAGTGGTTTCATGTGTGACAAGTAGCAGAACTAAACACAATGACAAAGCTGTCTAGCCTTGGGGAGTAGTGACACAGTGGCATATGCCTGTAACTACTCAGGAGAGCTGTGCAAATTCAAGGCCAGTTGAGACCATATAGTGAGGCTGCAGAGCAAACGCCTGGCTCATATAACAAAAGCTGGGGCTAGGCAGATGACTCAGTTCAGCTGGAAAGAGCACGTGTCGCATACTCGTGAGGACCTAAGTTTGCATCCAGCATCCATGTAAGAAGTGGCCCGCATACCTTGGTGGTAACTAACGCCTCCCTAACTGGACTTCGGATGCACTCAACAAGAGGAAACTGTGCCTGGTCCTGGGAACCCAGCCAACTACTCAGGGCTAGTGAAGCCATGGGTACATTGGGGGAGAATCTACAACAACTATCTACTAAGCCAGCCTCTCCCTAACAACAACCTATAAATATTTGCCTTTATACCCTCAGATTAATATCTACCCACCATCAAGAAGACTTCTCTTTGCAAGAGACCGATACAGAAAACCACAGCCAATCAAACTGCGGAGTTGATACATCCACAAACACTCCCGCAGCTAAAGCTCAGGAAGCATTGAGGGAGGGGGTGTGGAAAAGCCAGAGGAACAAGGAGTTTGCTGGGAGAGTGTGTCTCCTGGTGACATCAGAAGCTGTACCCATAAAGTCTCACTAACATGACTGTCCAAAGGTGAGCTGGACAAGTGTGACGCTGACGGATATCACAGACTGGATGGCGAAAAGCCCATGAGACCTCAGCCCTACACAAAGAACTCTAGGCAACTAAGAAAAGCTGAGATGGAGAGAGCTGGTCCTCCCTGGAGAAGAGCACACAAATGGTTGTCTAGTGCCCAGTGGTCAGCCCTAAAAACATACATACAAGTAACACTATATGAACATACAGGTTATCTTTAGGAATACACATGTACATACATAGACATATATGCATGCAATAACAATTAACGAGAAAAGAAGGCATGAATTTGAAGGGGATTGGAAAGGGGTACATACATGGGAGCCTTGGAGTGGAGAAAAGGGAGGGAGGAATTATAACTAAATTATTATCTAAAAAATAAGTTGGGTGTAGTCAAAAGCACCACCTGTAACCCCAGTGCTGGGGGGGTGGGGGTAGAGACAGAGACAGGAATCACTGGGGTTCATTGGCTTCCAGCCTAATTCCAGGTTCAGTGAGAAACTCTGGTTCAAAGGGGGATGATTAAACAAGACACCTAGCATCATCCTTTGGCCCCGATATGCATATGTGTTCAGTCCCCAAAACCCACCCCCTCCCCTATACATATAAAATTAAAAGAGCTCTCTTGTGGAGACTGCTGGATCATCTGACCCTTTGTGGCTTTGTGGTTGCCACTGTCTCTGGGCAGGAGGTGCCCTTACTGGTACTAGAGATCCTAGAACTAACAAGGTTTATTAGAGATACTATTTCTAAAGGGCAGGGGGAGTAGTAGCTACAATATACATAGCCTCAAGGGATGCACCACGTGTGAGGAAGGGTTGAGGCCCTAGGTAGAGTTATAATAGGAGATGATTATATCGCTTTTTGAGCTGAAATAATAGTCTCATTCACTACTCCATTATGTCTTTTAATTATTCAGTAATTTAATTATTAAGTGAGCTGGGCAGTGGTGATGTACACCCTTAATCTCAGCACTCAGGAGACAGAGGCAGACAGATTTCTGAATTCAAGGCCAGTCTGGTCTACAAAGTGAATTCCAGAATAGTCATGACTTTAGAGAAACCCTGTGTCAAACAAAAAAACCCAAATAATAAATAAGAACAATAATAATATAGTCCTCCAGGCCCATGATGGGATATGTCCCTAATAATTCAAGCAGTTGACAGTTCTGGCCAAATTAAATGCCCTGGTTGCAATACTAAGCTTCTTTGGTTCCCACCATTTCTAATAAAGATTCTGATTGGAACAAACTGACTCAAGTCCTCTCTGGGATTCCTGAGGCACCAGGATGTCTATGGGGAACAGACTGCCAGGTCTTGGCCTATATTATAGGATCCTGCACCCGGCTTCCTGCTCCTGGAGAGCCAGAAGGGCCAAAGAAGCAATTGATTCCCACTTATCTCGGCTACTGCTGCACAACCCAAGGGCCCTTTTCTGGAGAATCCATCCTCTAGGGGCTATGGCAGGGTAGGTGGCCACTCACATCTGCTTTTCTCTGAAGCATTACACGGAACCTACTGGAAGCAAAGCTATCAGGGAGGCAACATCAGGGCCTCCCCTGCTGCCGGCCCACAGCTGATAGGGTTTAGCAGGCTTCTGGATGTACTCTTAATTTCCCTGTTCAGTGGAGCCAAGCTCCAGCTGAGAGACGTTTTGGCTTCTCACCAGATTCTGCATCCCTCCCCACCTCATCCAAGAGCACTGCCCAGTGCATCACTCATGAGATTCCCCTGTCTCAGGCAGAACGCACCTCTGACCTGGTGGGCATTGTGCTGCACCGTCTCTCTTAGAGACACAAGTGGGCCATTCAGGCAGACTGTGTTCTTGGAGTAGTTGGACTCTTACTCAGGATGTTGGGCAGGCTGCCTGGTACAGTCATCCTCTTACAGAATTCACACTGGGGCGCACTTGGAAAGTCATGTAGGCACACAATGTCCTTCACAGTACAGATCATGAGCAGAGACTGCATGTAATTCACAATAAAGGGTGCCAAGCAGCAGACAGAATGGAAACATGGGTCAGATACTGTCTTAGTTAGAGTTTCTAATGCTGTGAAGAGACACTGTAGCCATGGCAACTCTCATAAAGGAAAACATTTAATTGGGGTGTCTTACAGTTCAGAAGTTTAGTCCATTGTAATCATGGCGTGCAGGCAGACGTGGTGCTGGAGAAGGAGCTGAGAGTCCTACATCTTGCAGGCCACAGGAAGTGGACTGTCTCACTGGGTGTGGCTTGAGTACAACTGAGATCTCAAAGCCTGCCCCTACAGTGACACACTTCCTCCAACAAGGCCATATCTCCTAATAGTGCCTTTTCCTTTGGAAGCCGTTCTCTTCCAAACCACCACAGGTACCTCAAGAGCAAGCTCAGATTCCCTAAATCCCGACGTGATGCCAGCTCAGCTCACGTTGGGTTTTTTTCTTTCCTGGAGCAGTTGCTCCCTTATGGTACTGGCTCCCTGTCACACCTGTGTGGAGAATGGCTGGAAGATGGCAGGCAGCGCATACTTCACTGAGTCCTCATGACTGAGATTCACCGAGACAGCGCAGATCAAAAGTTCAAGACCATCTGTGGCTACATGGTGAATTCTAGGCCATCATGGGATACATGAAACCATATCTCATTTTTTAAAAATAAAAAACTGGTTTTTGTTATTATTGTTTGTTTTAAGAACAATTACTGGGTTTGTAGCAGGTTGGTCAACTTTTCTCACAGGGGGCAAGGTGATAAATGGAACAAGGAATCATTTTTGCCTGTATAACTAATAAATTCACCCATAAGTATAGAACTCTCAGCTAACAAAGCAATAGAAATCAAGTTTAAAAGCCCCTCACCTTCCTTCACCCTTGCCAGTGACAGAAGGAACATGTAGCCTTTGCTGTAAAATTCATGGAAGCCAGAAAGTCTGGAGAGAAGATTGATCTTGGTTTGCAGAATATCTTGACTTGCTCAGACTGAAAAAGAAACATCTTAGACCTTCACTGTGTAGAGCATGAGAAGTAGAGCCAAACCAGACAGAAAGTAAAGCATGATCAAGAAACAGCCATTCCAATGCTCCAGCCAGTTGTATATTTGCAAACAGTGATCTCTTGACTGGGTTAGTTCTGCCTGGCTAATGGCATTGATCTCTGCTGGGTGCGGGGTCAGGTCCTGCCTCTAACTAGCCTGCACTGTGACTGGGGTCCAGAGCGGCCGACCCACCCTTTCAGCTGATGATGGACAGTGGCCGTGAGCATCCGACTCCAGATGGGAAGAGCTCTTTGGCTAAGAATTTTCCTGAAATGGGAGGCGGCTCCTAAAAGAGCTAAATCGACTGGGAGGGAGGCTGCCTTCAAGGAGCAGCATGGGGCTGGGGGTTTCACGTGCCAGCCGCTTCTCCCTGCCATTTGATGTCAGAGGGATTAATTACATATGTATTTATATGGTCTTCTCCAAACAGTTCCGGGACCCAGCACCCTGCTTACCCATGCTTGTGCCCCCCTCAGCTGGCCTAGGGGGGTAAGTGGGACCTCAGAGAACCATTCCTTCAGGAAGCAGACCGCATCATAGGGACCAGAGAGGCTGAAGCGGGACATGCACCCATCTCCCTGTCCGTGGTGTCTGTATACAGTCCTTTAGCATCCCCCATCCAGCCTCTGCATCTCAGAGAGATTTGACTTCCTAGGTGCGATCCCTGCTGGCCACTCTAACAGCAAGCTGGGAAGGACACTGGGCATCCTGGGATGTAGGAAGGGAACAGTGTGCTTGGCAAAGCAAAGGCAGCTGCCAGCCTGCCAGTGCCGGGCTATCTGCCAAGCACTTGGTTTAAAGCTCAGAGTTAGTTCCTACCCTCAGCAGTTCACAGATGAGGAAATACGTTAATTTAAGAGCCCAGGGTGAATCTAGCTCTCTGGGCTCCAGGCTCATCTTGTGACATGTATCACATTAAAGCCCAGGGAGGCCCCCAAGGCTTCGGTGTAGAGCAGACTGTGGGACAGCCCCATCGCTGATGGATGCAGTGCACCTCTATCCTGCTTCTGGACCCCCAGAGGAAGAAGAGAAGGCAGAGGAGAGGGGTGGGAAACGAAAGGAGCCACTCAAAAGGACAGAGACACTCAAATGGATAAAATCCTTTTCCTCCGTCGTGGCTGAGCCCCGCCCCCTCCAGTATGAGCTCTGGCCCTATCCCAGTCTTACTCAAGGTAAACATTTATTTTATGACCAAGGGGGGGCCAGCACCCAGATAGTGGGTATTGGATTTCTTTCACATAAGCAAGCTTTGAAGACCCTAGGGCAGTAAGATTTCCTGTTGGAAAATGAATAATATAAAATAGTATACAGTTAGGGGAAAATTCCTACGCTCTGTGTATTTCTATAATGTCTGCATGTTTCATTCTGCACATGCAGTGATCGGTGACTAGGGCAGCTGAAGGCCTGGTGTGGAGGTACACACCTGTAATTCCAGTACTTTGATGTGGAGGCAGAGGGTTGGACATGAAAGGCCATCCGCAGCTACACAGCAGATCCAAAGCCAGCTTGGGCTAGATGGGACCCTGTTCTCCCAACCCCAATAGAAAAAGAATTTCCCAAGAGCAGGGGATAGCCCTGTATTCAATCTCTTCTTTTCCAGATTTCCAAAACAGCCAGTGTATGTCTCTGTGTGAGGGGGAAGCTTCTTTTGTGCATGTTGCAAAGAATCATTAATTATTTAAAGAGGCTTTGCTAATTCTGCCGTGTAGGTGCAGTGTTTAGTTTGAATATAGAAGATGAAAGTGTTGTCCCTCAGTTTTACACAGGTTGCTTGGAAGTTTATGAAGGGAGGAGAGGGAGGGAGGGAGGGAGGGAGGGAGGGAGGTGTGATTTCGACTGCTTTTGTGACTGTGAGATGCTTAGACCCAGGCCACCCCATCTGTGACAGTGACATTGCTTTCTGTATCTTCCAGTTGCTGATTCCTTGAGAAAATGACGCTGAGACACAGCATGAAAACAAACCACCAGAATGGCTGACAGAAAGGGGGGGGACCAAGATGGCTTTCCTAGAAGAGGTGGCCAGAAGCAAGGCCAAGGAGTGTTGGTGTGGGAAAGGCCAGCAGGTAGAGGGCCTGGCCTTAAGTGGACCTGGTTCCCCCATTTCCTTTTCCCAAAACAGAGCTACAGTCCCCGCCTCAGGTGGCCCTGAGCTCTGGGGAGGCCCAACCTACTCCAGCTTTGGACTCTGCCCAGGAATTTCCACAGAAGTGAGCAGGCCAAAGCCCAAGCAGGTTGGACCCAGACCTCCTCACAGCAACCTGCCCTTCAGCCAGCCAGCCCTTCCTGATCCTGCCTGCTCACTGAAAATCCGTGAGTAGCACAGGATCCTCTACCCCCTCTGCAGCCCTGCGCTTGTGTGGACCCAGCTGGCAGGCATTCTCCAACCCTCAAGCTTCACTCCCCGTGGGAGTGTGCATGTGGGGAGATTCCCCCAACTAGCTGGCTTTGGAATAGAGTAGGGTACCCTTAAGGCTTAGAAAAAGAGGGTACGGGGGCTCTTGTTTCAGATGAGCTAAAATCTAAAATCAGAAAGGAAGTGTGTTGGGTTTTGAATGGAGAAGTCCAGGGGTAGGACTGGCTTCAGCCATGTTTGGATCCAGGGGCTGATCCCTGTGTTCAAGATGGGTAAAACAATCACTTATTCGGGGGCAATAATTTCCATCTATTGCAGGAAGTGAGGGGCATCAGAGCCTCGTGTCTGAACCGTGTCCAAACCAGCTGCAGACACGTTCCTTCCTTCCTTCCTGGTCACAAAGGGATTGTTCACTGCTTCTCCTGGGATACCCAGACCTTGCAGAGGATCAGAGGGCAGGAAGGGCTCTCTCTCTCTCTCTCTCTCTCTCTCTCTCTCTCTGGTTCCTCTGTTCTCACATGGCCCTCCCTTCAGTTTTGCACCTTTCCTGATTTCTTTGTCTTTCAGCTGAAGATCCTGGCACATGGCAGACGACACACCGAGCCTGAGAGAGTCCACGTCTCTCACACCGGTGTCCCACGGCTTGGAGAACATGGGGGCCGAGTTCTTGGAAAGCATGGTCTGTCTCCTTCCACCGTGCCACCTCCTCAGTTTGACCCCAGCTCCTGGGTGGGAGGCCTTGGTCTGCCTGCTTCCCTCACTCTGTCCCCTGCTCACTCCTGCTCACACAGCTTCGCCCCCAGCACAAACATATTCTTTATTTTCCCCTAAACATGTCCTGAGTACCTACTGTGTGCTGACTTGCCTATCTTCACTTGAAAGGTCAGCAAAGGTCCCAGGAGGGAAGAACATCTGATCCACAAGATGAGGAGAGAGGCAGATGGTGGGGTGGGGTGTCTGAGGAAGCCTCAGCTTTCAAAGAACTTGCAATCTTGTCTTTGCTGTCCTAAGCTGCAAGCCAAGCTGAGGACCACATCTCCAACTGTGAACCCAACATGATACCTTCCATTCTTCCTCCCTTCCATAGCAAGGCTCCCTCTCCATTACTAAATGCTGGACAGTGAGGCAAGAGGTGTCCTGGAGTCATGTGGCAGGGTGGACCTTTCTGGGACCTTCTTAGGTATTTCTTTCTGGTCTCCAGGAAGTCACAGTGTGTCTGTACATGCTCAGTGCTCAGTGCATGCTTCACAGAACTTATTTAAGTAGCCTCCCCCTGCCATTTCCCAGGTAGAAGCCCAATCTCTACCTCAGTCCACTCCTGAGGTGCCTGTGTGTGCACAGGGCAGCCAGTGTCTTTCCTGTCTCTATACCCTTCAGTCAGGGTTGTCTCCTATGGTGGGAAGACCGGCCCTGACTGCTCCCTTGGTTGGCTTTAGGAGGAAGGCCGGCTCCCACATGGTAACTTAACCCTGTCAGAGGATGGAGGCAGCTGGAACAAAGCAGAGTCGAAGCCTGTCTCCAGATGGTAGGTGATCTCTCTGAGGGACTCGGGTCAACAGGAAAAGAGAACGACAGTCTGTCTCAGGGAAGTCAAGGGGAACTGAGTTTTGCAGGCCTCAGCCTCAGGGGCGAGCCAGACCCAGGTGTCCACCTGCCTACTTGTAAGCTGCCCAGATGTCACACCAGTTGGAAGCCCAATATGTGCATGAGACTCTCAGGCCCCCAAATGGCCAGGCCTCCCAGCAACCTCCCTCAGTTGCTTTTACCACCATGTTCAGTTGCTGAGTCACCTTGGGGTCACTTTGTAACACTCCTGGGCTGGGCCGGACTTTCCATTTTACACACAGGGGAAGGGACCAACCCACAGGATCTGGAAGGACACCCCAAAGACAGAAGAGGATCCTCTAGCTTCTTAGGGGGACTGGAAAAGATACCTTGCTCCCCCCAGGCAGAAAGTTCTTGCAACAACAGCAGAGCATTGAATTTTATGAGCAAAGAGGAGTTTGGCCAATAGGGCTTTAGAGGGGATTAGGGTAGCCGCCCTTCCTCCAGGGACAGGCAAGTGACCAATGGGCTGGAGCACTAGTGTCCATTCTAGGCACCCAAGGCGGTGGGGGTGCCTGACGGCATGCTCTTACATGTCCTGTCTCTTGAGTAGACACTGAGGAGTCAGACAATAAAAGTTCTTGTCCCAGGGGAATCAATACAGCGCTGAGAACCTCTCCATTTTGCTCACTGGGAAGGTGAATGCAGAGGGGAAGTTGGACAGCCATGGTTGTGTTTTTCTGAATGCCCATGAGGCTCTATCTCTGGGTTAGTTCCCTCCATCACTCAGATGCAGGAGTGGCCTTGTGGCATGGCCTCAGGAACCACAGCTTGTGTCTTTGGACTGTGGTTGCTTTTCAGCCTAGTCCAGTAGCAAGGCCAGTCTGAGCTTATCACATTACCATACCAGGAACATACTGGAGTATTTCTCCCTGCAGGATTGGGGGCTCTCCAGTGGAGTGGAAATTGGGGGCCACTTATGAATGCTGGTTTACTCCTCAGGAGGAGTCTGCAGCTGAGTGTCCGAACAAGAAGCTTCTTCAGGGAGTACAAGCAGCTGTTTGGATGGGTTCTCACCGGCCTGCTCTGTACTGGTAAATGGGGATCCACCCTGCCTCATTCAGGAGGCAGTCACTGCCCTCTAGCCTCCATATCACAAAGCAGGCTCGCTCACTCACTCATTCCATCAACCAATAAAGCTTGTTGAGCACCATCTCGGCCAGCTCAAGTTAGGAGCTCAGATCTCCATCAAACCTAACTGGATCCCGTTCCCAAGCCCTTCCCTAGGAGCAATGGAGAGGTTCAAACAGGCTCACACAGTGCCACAAGAACCTGGGAAGATGGCAACCATTAGGAATAGTCTTGGACCAGCTAGGTAGAGGGGAGGGCAGTAAGGGTGGAGACCCTCCCATGCCCCACCCCTCAAATGACAAAGGTCAGGGGCAAAGGTGAAAACCAGCCTGAGTCCTGAGGCTGGAGGACTCGGAAGAGCCTGGTAATCAGGAGCAAGGAAGGTTATTGATCTATTCAGGAACTTGGATTTGACTCTGAAGTCCAGATACAGGCACAGAACAATTTACACTCAGCAGTGTCCAGATTGATATCACACTGTGATTTCAAAAATGGCTGCAGGAGAGACAGAGAAGACAGGGAGGCTTTGGTATGGTGTGAGGATGAAGTAAAGGCAGACTGGGGTGACCTGAGAATCAAGGAAGTGATTGGTGCTTGCTGAACCTGGGAAGTAACCCCGAGTGCAGGGTGGAGGAGGTCTCGGGTTAAGGCTTCCTGCTTGGATGATGGGGGTGGAAATGGGACCACTTCCTTCCACAGAGCACAGGTGGAAGAGGTCACCTCCACAGGGAGGGAGAGATTGGAAGCGTTTGCTAGGGGTAGAACTTCTAAACCATGGGCAGATGACATCATTTCCAAAGGATCATTGCAGAATGATTTGAGAGATGAGTTAGGAACAGAAAGTCTGGGTCCAGCTATGTATAAAGAGCTTGCAGAAACCAAGGGGCAGAGAGAAAGACCAGCAGTATGTCTACAGAGGGTCCGGGATAAGGGTTGAGCAGTGTCCACTGATTTAGGGACAGGGATGCAAGGGCAGCTTTAGGGTAGTGACACATGCCTTGTATTCTAACACTCGGAGAACAGAAGCAGGCAGATCTCTGTGAGTTCAAGGCCAGCCTGATCTACATAGTGAGTTCTAAGTCAATCAGAGCTACATAGTGAGACTCTGCATTAAAAAAAAACGGGAATGAATGAGAGGCCAGGCAAGAAGACTGTAAACATAGATGACTAACTCTTTGGAGAAATATTTTTGTTTCTTTGTTTTGTTTTTGAGACAGAATCTCACTTTTTAGCTTAGGCTGGCCTAAAGTTCACTGTATAGTATAGGCTAACCTTGAACTCATGGCAATCCTCCTGCCTTAGACTTCTGATTGCTGAAATTATAGGCATGAGACACTATTCCCTGCTGAGAGAAAGAAGGAAATGCTAGGGGTCAGGGTGTGACCAAAGGTTGAAGCTGGCCATGTATCCTCCTCTTCCTCCCTTCCATCCTCCTCCTCCCCTTCCTCTTCCTCCTCCCTTCCTCCTCCTCTTCTTTGATTTTTCAAGACAGATTTTCTCTGTTTAGCCCTGGTTGCCCTGGAACTGTCTTCATAGACCAGGCTGGTCTTGTTTTCACAGAGATCCACCTGCCTCTGCCTCTCCAGTGCTGGGATTAACGGTGTGCACCACCACCACCCAGCTCTGCCAAGTGTTCTCTGAGCTAAGGGTACTTTTTAGAACGAAGGTGAAGAAATAGCATGTTGGTGCCTAAAGATCAGGAGGCAAGGCCAGCCTCATCTATGTAGTGAATTGAAGACCAGCCTGGGCTACATTATTTCTTGTTTTCAATAATAGGGAGATGGTGGCTCAGTAGCCAGGCACACTTGTCACACAAGACTGAGGACCTGAGTTCTGTTCCTAACAGATGGGTGTGGAAGGAGAGAACAGGCTGTCCCCTGACCTCCACACCTGTGTGCTGGCACCTGCATGCTACCCCATGATGGATTCCAGTCTTCTTTTCAAATGGTCTGGAGTTGCAGCTCACTTGGTAGGGATCTCTTCTAGCGTGCACAGAACCCTGTGTTCAATCCCAGCACCCTCAAGATGGAGGAGGCTAGGTCAGAATTCAAGGTCATCTTTGGCTACATGGCAAATGTTATTTTTTCCCTTATGGCCTATGAGATTCTGGGCTTGTTGTTTGGTTGGTTTTAGGGCTATAATTCATGGTTGTCTTAGCTCTAGGAGGGAAGGAAGTCTTGCTGCTGGAAAGGGTAAAGAGTACCCTGCTCCACGAGAGCTCCCTGGTGAAAGAAACTTCATTTGTACAGCTTGACTCACACTTCAATTAATGTCATCTCCTGAGTGACCTGAGCTTGATTTCTGTGACTCTAGACTGTCTCTCAGAACCCGTTCTCCAGCAGGCCCTCACCACTACCATTCCTCGCTGTCTACTGACCCAGTGATGTCTGAGATTGTTCTAGTTTCTCTCCGGGCAGGTCATTTTAGTGTCCCTTCCCCAGTGTGCACCTGCCCTGGGCCTTTCTACAGCCCTGCAGGAGTCTTTTCCAGAGATTCTGTGCTTGATACAGTGTGCATTGCTCATGGGTTCTGCTCATCTACAGGCCACACACAACACCCTGAAGGCCTGTGCTCTGTTGGGACTGCTCTCAGGAATCAAGGCCTCAGGTCCTTCAGCTTGTCATGCCACAAACCCCTTGGGTTTAGGCCAGTTTGTGAGGTCCCTGGCCCCAGGACTGCTTGCTATGTCCCACTCCAAGTAATCCAGTAGTAGGTGGCAGGTGAGGTGACACCCACTTTCCTTGAACTGCTTCACCTCACATTTTCCACTGGTGACTAAGTCCTTTCCACTCTTCAAGAGCTCTGTATTTTGAAACTCAAATGCCAGGGAGAAGCATTTCCCGTCTGCTGTCAGAATATTTCTTTTCTGAGGCAAATGTTCAGACTGGCTCAGTGGCCCACAGCAGAGCCAAACCATGTCAGAGGGAACTCTGGGAATAAAGCTGCTGTTGGTGAGTCTGGCTTCATTAGGAAAGTGCTTGGCACACAAGCCCTGGTCCCCAACATCCATCATCTAAAGATGCTCTCACAAGTCTGTCCTTTTAGGTAGGAGATTATTAGTGGTGTTGTGTGGTATCCACCAGAGAAGACTTCTGTTAGACAGGTTTGAGCCAATAGAACGTCTTTATCAGCTGGTCAGCGACTATACTTGATGTTCAGGATCCCAGTGTAGCCCTTGGCCTCTCTCAGGGTGAACTTTTAAGCAAAAAACCATGTCCTGGTTGACATAGTTAACAAGAACAGTTAGCTAGAAGCGGAATCACAGAAGTCAAAAAGCAAGGTTAGAACATTCTGAGACTTTCCCAGAACTGTGGACTTGGATGGATTAGCTCTTCATTTTTTGTTTGGCAAGTGATGCTGTCTGCATGCTGAGTTTTATGGCCTGACATTATGATGTCACGCCATCATGAAGTCAGTTGTGCTAAGGTCTGGGACCTGTTACTGTGGAGTATGGCAGGTTCTGGGTGGGTTCAGGCTCAGGAGACAGAGTGAGGTTCCTTGTCTTAAGAGCAGGGTCCTCAACTTTCCTAATGCTGCAATCTGTTAATACAGTTCCTCATGCTGTGGTGATCCCCGCTCCCTCATAACTGTAATTTTGCTACTGTTATGAATAAGGTAAATAGCTAACATACGGGATATTTACGACCCACAGGTTGAGAACCACTGTCTTAGAGGTTTTAAAGAGGGGTTTTAAAGAGGGGAGGGCGGTCCAGCGCCATGTAGTTAATGAGTAGCCAATGACATGTGCTTGTGGTCAGGTTGCCTGGGCAGCAGGGGGAAGGCAGAAGCTATCCTCCCTAGCAACTGCAGGGTCACAGCAGGGGGCTTATCAAATTCCCAGAGTCAAGTAACCTGAGCTGGATGAACTCTGAGAAATGAGGATTGCAGACCCACAGACCTAGTAGGGTGCCTGCCATTTCTTCTCCAGCAGCTGTGTGAGAAGGAGGCTGTCAGAGATGAGTGTGGTCCAAACCAAACCTAGCAACCCTATGCACAAGCATGCATCCACACACACATAGACACCCATACATTACACACACGATGGGGGAGGGGAAGGAGAGAGAGGAGGGAGGGAGAGAGGTCATTGATTGACAGTGTGGTGGCAGCCTGCCCCTCCAGACCCAGCGTGGCTCAGGCCAGGGGCTCTGTTGATGCTCATCATGTTATTTCATCTCCCAGTCCCTGCCACTACTTTATACCATGCAAAGGCCTTTTCACACATTTTGCCAGGGTTCTGGGCATGCTGGGCAAATGTCCACCACTGAGCAGCGTTCCCAGTTCCCTAAAAACTTTCTGACACAGTTTCTAGATGAGGAAAGCCAAGCTGAGTGACTTTGCTGCCCCTAATCAGAGCCAGGGTTCAGAGCAGCGGTCCTACCCCGCTGAGCAGCCAATGACTCTTCCCGCAGCCTACATTGCCTTCGTGATCACCGCCTGCCTCCTGAACTTCCAGAGAGCCCTGGCTCTGCTCGTCATCACCTGCGTGGTTCTCGGCTTTCTGGCCTATGAACTGCTGAAGAAACTTCTGCCGGCCAGGCTGAAGAGGTGTGAGAAGTTTCAAGGCCATTCTCGCCTGAGCCTCTGGCTGAAAAGGTGGGTGAACCCTCAGTCTCTGGCCTCCTAGAGGAGTGTGTCCCCCATGTTTGTCCTCCGGAGCCCTGCGTAGAGGTGCTTGTTGGCTTCAAAACAAGGTCTGACATTTTGCCCGTTTTTGAGTTGCAGCAGGAATCTGAAGGCTAAGGCCAGGCTGGTGAGAGTTTTCTATATTCAAGAGTCTGGCCACTAAGAACAAAGACCTTTCCATGATGTCTTATTAGGGGAATCACCTGGGGTTAGATTATCAGTCTGCTGCAGAGATCACAGATGCCTGAAACGTCCCAGAACCCAGTGCAACAGGCTGGGTTGGACCACATGCCAACACTTTAAATCAGCCCTTGGGATTCTGATATAATTATCCATATCCCTGGATATTAGTTTGGTGTTTAATCCCTGGAGTCCATGGAGGACTAAAAGCTGTCTTTTGACCTCTACATGCCTGTGCGTGCGCACACACACTAACACACACACACTCACACACACACACTCACACACACACACTCACACACACACATACACACACAAACACATACACACACATGCACACACAAACACATACACACACATGCACACACATACACACACAAACACATACACACACAAACACATACACACATACACACACATACACACACACAAACACATACACACACAAACACATACACACATGCACACACATACACACACATGCACACACACAAACACATACACACATGCACACAAATACACACACATACACACAAACACACACACACATGCACACATACACACAAACACATACACACACATATACAAACACACACACAAACACATACACACATACACACAAACATATACACACACAAACACACACACACACACACACACACAAACACATACACACACATACACGCACCAACAATAAATAACTTTTAATAAAACATTAAGAGTCCTAGAGCTTAAGAAAGGGCTTAGTAGTTAAAGCATTACCAGTCTTGTTGAGGACCCTTGTGTAGTTCCCACACGGGATGGTTTACAGCTGCCTATAACTCCAGCTCCAGGGGACTCACAACTCTAGCCTCAGCAACCACATATATATAATTCAAAATAAAACAAATCCTAAAAACAAATTATGTTTTGGAAACCCCAAGTATCAGATCCCCTGCCACTCTTTTCTGTTGCTGTAACTAAATACCACAGACGGGGTAATTTATAAAGAAGAAAGGTTTACCTTGGCTCATGATTCTGGAGCCTGAAAAGTCCAAGAGGTCGGTGCTAGCACTTGTTTGGCCTTATGTTTCAGCTAATGATATCAGGAAAGCAAGCAACGGAAGAGACCACGTTGATTTATATTACCTGTCTGCTACCCACAGTAACTAGTTCAGACCTGTGGAGTGACAGTTCACGCACTTCCCCTACGATTAACCTGTTGCTGAAAGGGAGGACCTAAGTATGTCTCATAGGACCCTCCTTCCAGCAGAGTGACAGATTTCACAGAGAAAAGCCAGACATAGTAATGAGCACCCATAATCCCAAAACTTTGGAGATGGAGCAGGGGAGGGAATGGCAAGTTTGAAGCCACCTTGGGTTATATGATACTGTCTCAAAACAAAACAAATTCAACATGAGTTTTCAAGGGAAAAATCATACTCAAACGATAGCATCCCTGCCTGGCCCATCCCAAACCCTGTGCTTCTCACATACACAACATAGCTTCCTGTCTCAACAGTCCAGAGTCTTTACTTGGTCAGATATCAGAGTCCAGAGTCCAACGTCTCATCTGAGGGTCAGAGCAAACTCTTCAGTCCTGAGTCTGTATAGCAAAACAGGTGTTTACTTCCAAAATACACAGTCCAGACAGGTGAGAGAGATGGGAAGACAGAGCAACAGCACCCAAGGAGGTTTGAAGTTCAAGAAGGCGAGATCCTAATTTTTTTTTTTAAAAAAAATCTATTTTCTTCTATTTTGTGTGGGTGTGTTGCTAAGTCTGATAACTTTTTTTTAAAACACTTATTTATTTATTTACTTATTTGCCTTGGTGTTTGCCTGGAACTGAAACTACAGACAGTTGTTAGCTGCCATGTGGGTGCTGGGAAGCAAACCCAGGTCCTCTGGAAGAGCAGTTAGTGCTCTTAACTGCTGAGCCATCTCTCCAGCCCCTGGCTGATAACTTTTTATCTCTCTATCTTTCTCTTGTAGAGGTCTAGCCCTTGCTGCAGGCCTGGGCCTGATCTTGTGGCTATCTCTGGACACCTCCCAGCGGCCAGAACAGCTGGTGTCCTTTGCAGGAATCTGTGTGTTTCTTGCTCTTCTCTTCACTGGCTCAAAGCATCACCGTGCTGTGAGTATTCAGCTGGCTACCCAGGCTGGACGCCAGTGGGTGCTCCCTGTGGGTTGGGCTGGGGTGAGATGGATGCTCCTGTTGGGAGAATACCTGGGGCTCAGCTGGGGAAGAGCAATGTGCTATGGGTCAAGTTCCCTATGCAGCTGTTGTGGGACATATTGGGACTGGATCCTAAGAGGAAACTTATCTAAGAAGCCCTTGAATTCCCCAGGGGACAGAGTGACGGGGGGGGGGGGGCTCTCTGGAGAAAACTCCTAATATCTTTCCAAACTCACAGGGCACTAGGGATATTTATTCCTCAGGTCTATCAGCTCAGTAACCAGTCCTCCCCAGAAATTAGAGGATCTGAGCTTCCCATTCCATGGGAAAATCCAAGGGTATCCAGAAGTCATTAGCTTACAATAGTGGTTCCTAAGGTCTACTTCCCAGACCAGGGCCACGGCATCCTCTTGGAACATATTAGAAATGCTAATCCTAGGTCTGAATCTTCTATTGAGTTAGAAACTCTGGAGTGAGGCTGACCCTCCAGGTGACTGGTACACAAGGGAAGTCTCTGCTGTACTGCGTGGATGGGCTCTTCTCTCATTGTCTCCATAGCAACAATGCCCCAGAATCAGGACCCCTGTGTGCTTCAGAGCCTGGCTGCACCAGTGTCTGAAGGAGGTGTCAAGGAGTCATTCTGTGCTGAGTGGGAAAAGCAGCCCTAGGGCCTGGGCTTTCTTCTGTCCCATGGGCCATCAAGACACCTGAGGTCAGGGTGCCAAGAGCCCATGGAGGCTAGATGATAAGGATCCAGGCAGACAGAAATCACACACTGAGCTGGAGAGGAGCTGAGCCTGCGCAAGTTCATGCCTATATCCTAAGGCCATGGTCTGAGAACTGAATGCTTGTCATGCTCGAGACCAGGCAAACTACAAAACAGTTCATAGACTGTACTTGCCCTGACTTACAGCTGCCAGCAGCCTGGCCTGAATCCCACGTGAGTTAGCAGCAAGCCCAGTGTTAGGCTGGATCCGGGCCACTTCAAGCAGGACAGAGCTCACAGTGTCCCCGCTTCCCATCATCTCTGTCCTCCCCCCATCCCACCCCCTGCTGTAGATATCCCAAGCTTCTGAGCTCACTGGGACCTTTCTGTTGGTCACAGGTGTCATGGCGGACTGTGTTCTGGGGCCTTGGGCTGCAGTTTGTGCTTGGCCTCTTTGTCATCAGAACAGAACCTGGATTTGTCGCGTTCCAGTGGCTAGGCGACCAGATCCAGGTGTGTATGTTGGGCCCTGCTTCTGGGGGAGAGGACACTTGGTTCGAGGGAATATAGGTGTGGTAGTCACAGAGATGACTAGCGCTAATAGCCGGGTGAGGATGGGAGGCAGGGCTGGGACAGGGGCTCAGGAGCCTCCAGCCTGAGGAAACCAGACATTCACATCTTTCCCAAAGGTGGGTCTGGTGTTGAATGGGTTCCCAGGGGGTGCACATGCCAGGTCATATGGCCTGCAGTGGCTTGTATATGAGTTCAAATTGTAAACACAAACTACCCACTTGGCACTTGGATCTAGAAATAATGTTTATTGAAGTCATACTTGGTTTTCTTTTTAGCTGCTTCTTTCTTTTTCTTTTTGGACAGGGTCTTATTCTGTAGGCTTTGATGGTCTGGAGCTCACTCCATAGACCAGGCTGGCTTCAAATTCAGAAAGAGCTGCCCACCTCTGCCTCCCCAGTGCTGGGATTTAAAGCATGTGCTGCCTTGCCCAGCTGATATCTGGTTTTTATTATTCTAGGTTGTTCCATGTAAACATTCTTGGAGCTGGTCTGGCTTAGCTTGCATGTGTGCATGCATGTGTATGTGTATCTTTGTGGTACATAGCTACATGTGTACATGTATGTGAAGGTGGAAAGGTAGTCTTGGGTGTTGTTCCTTGAGCAACATCTCTTTCTTTGAGACAGGGTCTCCCATTGGCCTGGAGCTTGCCAAATGGATAGCTGTCCAGAGATCCCGAGGGTCCCTGTGTCTACTTCCAGAGTTATAAGCACCTGCCCCCACTACAGATTCTGGGGGTCAAAACTTAGGTCCTGTTCCTATGAGGCGAGCATTGTAGCAACTAAGCTAGCCCCTTAAACTTCAGGGGTTCTTGTTTGCTTGTTTTACTTTTTAAGCTAGTCTCACTGTGTAGCCCAGGCTGGCCCTGAACACTCGGCAATCCCTTGCTGCTCCTACCTCTTGAAGTTATACATCTACTTTGTCTTAATGGTGTCTTGTGTGGTTCAGGTTAGCCTCAGACTCACTATGATAAAGTATATATAACAAAGTTTACCACTTTGACCCTTGTGGGTTTCATTAAACACTGTTGTTGGAGGCCGCACACTGGGACCGTGTCCCAGAGCATGTACATCTTGAGGCAGGGCAGGAAGGTGCATTCTATCGTCTGGGCTGGACTTACTCATGGCAGCCTGGGTTTCTGGTCATGTCCCCCCTCCTCTGTTCCTAGCTCCATTTGCTGTATCTATGTTCTCTCTAGGTCTTCCTCAGCTACACCGTGGCCGGCTCCAGCTTTGTCTTCGGGGAGGCTCTGGTCAAGGATGTCTTCGCCTTTCAGGTTAGTTGATTCTTGCTCCAGCAGGGGGTGGCAGCTGCTGCTCAGGTCCAGCTGTGGGAGCTGAAGGGAGTTGAGCTCAGGTAATGAGGGTCCCAGTGGGCACCAGTTGGTCCCTAGGATGCTAATGGAGCCAAAGCTAAGGTGGGGAAGGACCCAGCAACTTGTTTGATGATATTTGGGCTACATTTTGAAAAGTGTGGAGGGAAGTTTTCTATTTCTGCAATATTTTTCTTACACACCAATCACAGAACTGCTAGAAGGCTGAGAGTGTGAAGTCCGGACTGAGAGACAGCTCTCAACTGTTGAGGGGACACTGGCTCCATAAACACAGTTTTCTGTCAGGCCCCTCCTTCACCACCCCTCACAGGCAGCCCCCCAATCTTATTCCAGCTATAGACTACAGCTCCCTCCCTCTTCCCCTCTTCTCCTGTTCTCTCAACATTTTATCGAACATCTACAGTCCTTCAAAATATTATAGGAGAAATTAAGATCAAAATTGCCCTTCTGTTTTAAAGACCCCATTGTCTCATAGCAGAGCCCAGGCAGGCCTAGTTTAAAACAGCTTCCCATGCGGAGGACACTGCTGATGTGTGACACCCCCCCACCCCCTCCCGATTGTTCTCGGTGGAGTTGTGATTATATTTCTTTTCCCTCGGTAACCTGGTCAAGCCTCTGAAATCCTTGGCTAGTGAGGACTTTAGTATAACCTGCTTTACAGCAAACTGTCTGGAGACCCTGAAGCTTAGTCCAGACTTAGGCTGCATTTCCAAGAGCCAGGCGGACTGAGTGACAGCACGGGTCCCAGTTCTCTGATCCCATAGTAACAAGGAACTGAGTCATTGTTGCCTGTCTAGACCACTAAACCCATGGAGGGGCTGCACAGGCAATGCTGGTAGGTTCTGAAGTTTCTGCTTTTAATTCTTACTCTGGTGGATGTTCCCAGACCCTCTCAACTCTGCAGGGATGTTGGACCCAGGGCCTTCTAGCCTCAACTACAGACTTCTGGGCTTGTGTAGAGCCAATGAAGCCGGGACCTTTCTTCTGGGCCTGAACCCTGACCTCCTCCCAGTTCTCCTTGGCTGTGTCTGTAGTGACCCTCTGAGGACAATCAGCCTGCCCAGAGAGTTTCAATGATGCCAGTGCTACAAGGAAAGGGCAGGTCCCAGGTTCCCAGAGGCTGCTGATTCTGCAAAATCCATTACATAAGATATTTGGAAGGGCAGCCTTGGCCATCCCACACGTTCATCTGAATCCCATTCCCACAGGGTGTGAGGACTGTTCTCTTTATATGTACATAACCAAGTATCGCACCACCAAAGTTCCAGAGGAAAGAGGTGAAGATCTGCTGCAGGTCGCTTCTTAAAGGCACCCACAGTAGAGCCTGACAACTTCTCAGCTTCACACAACATATGATGGCCCTACCTCCGGTGCCTGAGGCAGATGAAGAGTCTGTAGGAGGGAATTTGTCACTAGGGATGCAGGAGCGAGATTCCCTAAGGATGCAGCAGAGTCCCAGGATTAGGAGATCCTGGAGCTCAAAGCAGAGGGATGAAATAGTGTGAGTAAAAGCTTGGGAGGAAGCTGGAGGAGGCCAGTAGACCTAAGGTACAGGGCCAGCTTCAGTGAGAGGCATGAAAACATCTGGAAGAAAGCTGGAGATGGTCCGTGAGTTCAGTGGGACTCCGGCTTGAAGGGTTTTAATGCCAGGCTGAGGCATCTGGGGATCTTTTGTTGAGACAGGGCCTGGATGTAATCCAAACTTGTGATCCTCCTGAGTTCTGGGATTAAGGTGCCACCATACATGCCTGGCATCTGGGTTTTCTCCACTACCTGAGGAATCCCTGAAGGGTTTTGAGCAGTCCTGACTACATCATTGGTTGGTTAACATGCCAACATTGGATAGGAAAGACAGTAGGCAGGATGCACTGGGAAGGGGCACAGCAAAGGAGATGTATTACAGCTAAGTTATTATAGGGATGCCAAGTTAGGGGCCCCTGGCACTGTACATCATTTATCCTTCACTGTCACAATAGCACTTTCCATTTGAGGACAAGGCTTAGCCTTACTCTGCATCCTTTATTAGCCTCAAGCCTCACAAAGCCATGACCAGGGGCTCTGCTGTCTGCTCAGTGGATGACGCAAGCAGGTGGTGGTTCTAGATGGTCCTGGGAAGTCCCTCTGTGCCTGCTAGGAAGGTTGTGCTGGGCACCATGTTCCAAGGACGGTGTGGCCCTGGAGGCCTTTCCTTGTGGTCTAACACAAGGGCTGAACTAACTTTGTTTGTTTGTTTGTTTTTCAAGACTGGGTTTCTCTTTGTAACCCTGGCTGTCCTGGAATTCACTCTGTAGACTAGGCTGGCCTCGAACTCACAGAGATCAGCATGCCTCTGCCTCCTAAGTGCTAGGATAGGGTCCCATATAGCCCAGACTGGCCTTGACCTCATCATAGAGCTGAGTATGAACTTAATAAATTCATGATCCTTCTTTGGATACCTGGGAAGTGCTGGGATCACAGGCTCGCCACACCATGCCAACTCAAGCATCCTCCTTTCTAACTCCCGCAGCAAGGCCCAGGGCTTCTTATCCCTCAAGGGCCAAACGCAGACTCTGAAATAATTCAGGGTTATTACAAACCACTTGGTCCTCACTCAATGTCTGATATTCTAGTGGAAGGTCCTAATAACTGCTATAACCTACAGAGAGGAAATGTGGCCAGATCAGTCTCACACCAGCCCTTCAGAGAAAATATGATTATCCCTTTTATAGATGAGGGGTCTGAGGCTCAGAGTGGCTGGCCCTCATGCAAAGTCACAGCCAGTGAGTTAGGCTTGGAGCCCCAGACCAATTTCTTGCTTCTTAGTTTCTGTGCCCTGACATTAGAGACCCTTTCTTAGGTGGCAAGGAGGTCTGGGTCTCAGAACGCTTGTTCTCCCCAGGCTTATAAGAGAGAGTAGTCTTTGGAAACCCGCTTGCACCTACCTTCCCAGAGAGGAGGGGACAGGGCTGCTCTTTGGCTCACAAACTAGAAAAGCACGTGGCGCAGGCAAAGGCCAGAACCAGGCCCAGAACAGCTGCAGCCTCACAGCCTCTCTTCTTAGCCTTCGGGTCAGCTTCAACCCTCACGTCATGTTTACCCCGTCAACACCAGATGTTCACCCTTACAGCACATGGGCTATCATGGGACCACTCTGCCAGCTGGAGTCCTGCAGCAGGGCTCCGATTGGGCTGCATTAGATAATAGGACCATGCTTGAACCAGTTACCCTGTATTGAGCAACTGAGCTCCTGTGTTCTGCTCTGGAGGTGGGGCCATGGGGTGCAGCACTGACTGAATAGAAGCATCTCTCAGAAATCCGTCCTTTAGCTGGGTGGTGGTGGCTCACATCTTTGATCTTGGCACTGAAAAAGCAGAGGCAAGTGAATCTCCGAATTGGAGACTAGCCTGAGTCTACTACAGAATGAGTTCCAAGCCAGCCAGGGCTATATGGAGAAACCTTGTCTCAAAATACAAAACCAAAAGATAAATGTAACCTTTGGAGTATCTCCCAGCAGAGGGAGGCACTGGAAACCAAGGCAGACAGCTGGAAGAGCTGGGGTTCATGTATAGGAAGGGTCTGGTATAGGGGGGTCTGGTATGGGGGGTCTGGTATAGGAGCAGAGCAATGATGCCAAATTGTGCTCCTGCCTGGGAAAAGCAATGATGGGCTTGGACCCTCTGGCTGGTTTTCCTCCATAGTGTCTCACAGCTAACATCGGGCTGTATCTTGAAGTCTGGGCTGTACTTCCTGACCAGTGTTTATTTTGTTAATGATCTGTACATGCAAAAAGGCAAATCCAATTGACTGTAGAACCTAGAAAAGCTTAGTTTCTATGATTGTTAAGTACAGGGGTACTGCTGGACCCAGGCACTTAACATGACCCAGGATCTATATGCCTTGGTTCTGATTTCTAGTTTTAGCTCTGGGGAGCCTGGCTTGAGGTGGTGGCGAATATTTACCAGGTTTGTATCCAAAAAGCTTTAGCAACATTAGAGAGGAAAGGTGGAGAGGGAGGGAGGGAAGGAGAAAGAGAGAGACAGAGACAGAGTCTGACCCACTCACTAGTCCCAAAGCATGGCTGGCAGCGCACACCTGAGCTATAGGCAGGACTTAGGCCGACATTCACTGTTACACCCGGAGCCCCCAGGCTGACAAACAGTGAAGAAGGTGGCTGTTGACAGCCGGGAAAAGCCCTGCAACAAAAGAAAAAAAATGGGCTTCAGGCCAGCCCAGTGGCAGCCAGTGCTTGAGGGCTCTCCATTCCTGACTTCCGTGTCCCTGGGATGGCTGCTGTGCCCTTCACTCTGTGGTGAAGGCTGTGTCACCCATTCTGGAAGAATATGCCCATATCTCCCATGAGTCTCTCCTCAGATCACCCTTCAGAACCACTGAACCTCAACTGTCAGTGCTAGGCAGGAGCTCTGTGGCCTTTGACCTCCCTTTGTTTACAGAGGGTCCAGCCAAGTCCTGGGCCATTAATCATCCAGAGAGGCAGGACTGTCCAGGGCTAGGCCTGTCACCATGCTTCCAGTGACAAGAGTCAGCCCCCTTCCTCAAACTCTGAGGTAACATCAGCCATAGTGTGTTTCTTATAAACCCAGAAACACCCTTAATAACGCTGGAGATGCACTCATGCTAACAAAATACTTGAGGACTCAATATTCAGTTAAGGGCTCATCATTGGCCAGCCTCAGCCATTTGCATTCCAATCCTAGAAATTTCCTGGACCCTGGGAGATCAGTCCTGCACATGAATTCCTCATCAGTGTGTTAGCCAGTGGGGCAGGACACACAGACACACACACACATCCCTCCCTTTCAACATTGAGACTTGCCCTCAAGGTAGGGTGGCTCTTGTCGGGTACTGAGTTGAATGCAAGGTTCTTCCTGTGAACCTCCCAAACCTAGTCTAAGTCTGGCTAGGGTCCACTCTGGGAAGCCTTCCGGGAGTGCCTGCAGATTTTTAGAACCCAGGCTGTCTCATGCTGGGACCTAGTCCAAATGATCTTTTCTCCAGGAAGTAGAATCACCCTGGGACTTCTTCAGCCTCCAGCTTCTCCTGGGCCCAGAGTTCTGCACAGTCCACGTGCTGTCCCCTCGCGGCTTCATTACTCACTTTGTCCCCACCCCTGCCTTGGCTCCATCTCCCTCCTAGTAACTTTCCACACAACCCCCCTGTGCCTCCCTCCTCACACCCCCAGTTCCTGCTTTCTTGCTAGGTCTGGCTGACCCAACATCACACTCCCTCTGTCTTTCAGAACGGATGGCTCCAGCCTCTGGCACAGGCCCCACCCACTCAGCTAGGCAGTGTTGTTCAGTTGCTCCCCGTAAGGGGCCCCTATAGTGAAAGAGGGTTTTGAGGGTATCTGCCTAAAGCAGACTCTAATCCCCTCAGGTAAACGGAACTATTTTCAGAGAAGGGGTGGGAAGAGAGCTGGAGCTGAGTGGGAAGGCTTCCCTGAATGGGAAGGCTGAAAGGAAGGACATGGGGTGGCTGAGGAAAGACAGCCAGTTTGAACAGGTTTGATTTCCAGGCAGGATGAAGTCTGTTCCAAGGGTGTGATGCAGTGGAGTTCCAGAGCAATGGTCCTGAGAGTATGGGATGCTATGACTAAAAACTAGGGCTGTGCTGGTTCACAAACATCAGGCATTCAGTCCTTAATGTTCTGGAGGCTGGGGAGGTGAGCAGCGACCACCCCCCCCCCAAATACGGTCACATTCTGATAAGGACCTGGTCATAATCCACTCTTGTCTCCTGTAGTCACATGGTGGAAGACAGGGGATGCTCTGGGCCCTCTTGTATAAAGGAAGCTGACCCCATTCATGAGGCACCCTCTAATCTTGTCACTCAGGCTTTAGTTTTTTGGTTTTTTTTTTTTTTTTTTTTTTTAATTTTCACTTTTATTTATTTATTTGCCTTGGTGTTTGCCTGGAACTGGAACTACAGACAGTTGTTAGCTGCCATGTGGGTGCTGGGAATTGAACTCGGGTCCTTGCAGCGTTGGTGGTATAGTGGTGAGCATAGCTGCCTTCCAGGCTTAAGTTTTATCATGTGAATCTGGGAGATTCAGCCTCCTATTACGGCCTATTACGGGAACGTGTGCTGCCCTGAACCCAGAGAAACAAATTTTCCTCTGTGCAAATGCTTCAGCCATGCCCGTACTTTGGCAACCTCTCTGGCAACTAGGAGATCTCAGTAGTGTGACCTTGGACAGGCAGCCCACATGTCAGAGCCCCGGTATACCCACTGGTTAGGTGAAGATGGTCACGTCTCAGTGACTTGGAAGGTCAGTGAGCCACCATGTATCAGTGGATAGCCAGCTCATGGTAGAAACTTCCTGCCAGGATATAGTCTGAGTTCACAGTTTCTTCTTCATCCTTCCTCGGTAGCAGTCCCCTGATCATCTGCTATCCCAGGCACTGTAGGTCCAAAGGTGGGTTCTGAGCTGTGAGATCATACTGGCCACAAGAGACATTATTACATACCTTAGGAAACCTGCCTGCCTTCCCCCGCCCCTCCCCGCCCCTCCCCGCCCCTCCCCGCCCCTCCCCGCCCCTACCCTAGTTTTCATTTGTGTTTTTCTTCCATTATTTCTGGTGCGGGGAGAGGGGTGGGGGCTCCTTAGGCTCAAACCCAGGGCCTCAAATGCTAGGCAAATGCTCTATCACTAAGCTACCCAAAGGCTACCCCTCCTCTCTCCCATTTCCTTCCTTCCCTCCTTCGCCGTTGACCACTTCAAATGCAGCTTCCCCATCGCCAATAGCCCCCTTGTGCAGTTAGAACATGCCTTCTGATGCCCATGTGGCTAATCCTGGATATATGTTCCTGGCCTGAGCCTGGGGCTGTAGCTAGCCAGTTACTCTGGAGTCCCTCACATGATCAATCACAGCAGCTGACTAGACAGTAAGCAGATCTGGCGTCTGGAGAGCAGAATGATGTCACCACCCTGGACTGTGGATAGTTCCAGCTCCATGCATTGGTAAAGAGGGGCTGTAGGGCAGGAATAGGGTTTCTGGAGTCAGTACCCATATTCCCTGCTGTGTAATGCCTCCCCCCAGGCCTGCCACAGAGGTACGGGTGGAGTGGAACAAGCCCAGTGAAGGGCAGTGATGTTGGCTGGGGTGGGGGAGGGGACCCGTGAGCCAGACTCCTCTCTCATCCTCAGCTAGGCTGCAGGAGCACATCTGTGCTACCACCTAAGATCATCCACTTGTTCCGAGAGATTGCGCAAGATGCTCCCCCTTTCAAACCACAAACGACAGTTCCTGCCTCCCATCCTTCCCTTCCAGCTTGGTCTCCTGGAAATGGTGTGTGTCCTGGCTGTCTCTGGGCTTCGTGTTCCTTCTCAGTGTTGTTTGGCTTCTGGTCTGTGTCCACACCCTTTCCCTGACATTGCTCACCCCTGGCTTGGCTTCTTGCTAATTCCATAGTCTGTCTCAAGCCTTATCTTGCCAGAGTGCTGGGGCTCCCTCTTAGGTGACTGGCAGTGTCTGCTTTTGGGGGCGAAGTTCTAACTCTGGATGTCCTCAGGTTCCTTCTAGACCCTTTCTTCTCGATGCAGAGCTCAGGTCCGCTCTGCACACTTCCAGAATTCTCTGGGACCGCCGGCTGTTCTGTTGCTTCAGCTGGACCTCATCATTCTTTTTTCTTTTAAAATAATTAATTGGGGGGCTGGAGAGATGGCTCAGCAGTTGAGGGCGCCGTCTGCTCTTCCAGAGGACCTGGGTTCGATTCCCAGCACCCACATGGCAGCTCACGGCTGTCTGTAGTTCCAGTTCCAGGCAAACACTAAGGCAAATAAATAAAGTTAAAAAAAAAAAAAAAAAAAAAAGAGAGAGAGAGAGACACACCATGTTTTGGTGGCTCTCTTAAAAAAAAAAAATAATAAAATAAAATAATTAATTGGGTATGTGAGGCGGGGGACGGGGACGTGGAAGCCAGAAGACAACATGGTTCTCTCCTTCCACCATGTGGCTCTCCAGGGTGGATCCCAGGTTATCAGAGATGCCAAACCTTTACCTGCTGAGCCATCTGGAAGACCTCATCTGCTTTTCTTATGGACCAAGTCCCAAATCCAGTCCTGTACCAGGCTTTTTCTTTGGGCCACTAATCAGCTCCAAAATCATAACATGGAGACTTCTAATAGTTATAAATGCTTGCCCTAGCTTGGGCTTGTTTCTCTTTATCTCCATTTCACCTTGGGGATTTTTATCTTTTCTTTCTGTATATCTTACTTTCCTGCTATCTCTGTTTCTCTGGTTCTCGCCTCTCAACTTCCTCCTGCTTTTCTTCTTTCTGGTTCCTCCTTCTCCTTTTTCTCTGCCTGCCAACCCTCTCCTTTTTAGCTATTGGCTGTTCAGCTTTTTATTAGACCAATTAGATGCCTTAGGCAGGCAAGGTGAAACAAATGCAACACATCTTTACATTAAAAAATCCCACACATCCTTACATCATTAAATAAATGCAGCATAAACAAATGTAACACAACTTTGTTTGGTTAAAATTACATTCCATAACACAGACCCCATCCAATGTTCCCCATCAGCCCTGGAGCCTCTTATCCAGTGGCACATGTGGACCTCTCAAACTCATCAAGTTCAAAACTAAATTGATGATCCCACAGCTCTCCTTTGCCTTTGTCCCCTCCTTGAAAAATGTCTGCCATTAGAGAAAGTTACAAGAGCATAGGATAGAAACTGAGCATGTGGTGGGTACTTTTGGAGCATGCATAAAGCTCTGGGTTGGATCTTCAGCTCCCACAAAATAAAAAGGAAGAAAAAAAATTATAGGAACAGATGGAGAATTCAAAAATTAAAAAGAAGAAAACAAAATTCCTCATGACCATGGCACACAAAATAGTGTTTGTTTGGGGGTAGTGCCTTTTATTTCCTTTTTAAAAAGATTTATTCAGTGTGCAGGGTGGGTGGCTGTGTGAATGCAGGTACGCATATCCTACAGTACCAGTGTTGAAGTCAGAAAACAATGTGTGGATTCTCTCTCCTCCCATGTGGATCCTAGCGATCAAGCCGGGTAGCGAGCCTTGATAACAAACACCCTTACTGGCTGAGCTGGCTTGCTGGCTCCCTTTCCATGTTTTAATAGTCCAGCTTTCCCTTTTTTTTGTTTTGTTTTGCTTTTCAAGACAAGGTTTCTCTGTGTAGCCCTGGCTGTCCTGGAATTCACTCTGTAGACCAGGCTGGCCTTGAACTCAGATTTGCTTGCCTCTGCCTCCAGAGTGCTGGGATTAAAGACATGTGCCACCATTACCCAGAAACTTTCCCACATTTTTTTTTTAATATTTATTTTTATTTTATGTGAATTGGTGTTTTGCCTGCATGTATGACTGTGTAAGGGTGTCAGATCTTGGAATTACAAACAGTTATTAGCTGTTATGTGGATGCTGGGAATCAAACTCAGGTCCTCCGGAAGAACAGTCAGTGCTCTTAACCGCTGAGCCATCTCTCCAGCCCTCTTTCCCACATTTTAATGAGATAGAATTTCCATATTATTAGCAACTCTATAGGACTTTTGAATTATTTGAAAAAGAAATACATGGGTAGCACAGACTGCAATCGGAAGAAGGACCTAAAAGGCACATGTCCCCCCAGCCCTGGCCTGCAGCCACTTTAAGATGCCCACCGCCACTGGTCACTTGCAAACCCTTTGAATGATGTCCCATTCCACACAAACTTCCTGCCTTTGCCTCGTGTAATATCACATTTGCCACTTGTAAACCTCTTCTTTTCTCATTTAACAGCCTGGTTTTGAATGTTTGCTTTTGTTTTTCAAGACAAGGTTTTTCTGTATAACAACCCTGGCTGTCCTGGAATACTGGACTTTTTCTGTTTGGCAGATAGGGCGGTGGGAGATCCGGACCAGCCGGCCTCTCCCTGGGGTTGGAGCGAGATGATGAGTGTCCATGACCCAGCACCTCCTAGTCACTGGGGGAAATCACACGCTGAGTTGGGAGCCTTGTTGAAGCAAGAACTCACTTTATTGCATCAGTCTGGGGCTTATATAGGGGTGTGAGAGGGGCGTGGGAATCTTGGGATAGGGTAGGTGGGGTGGGGGAAAAGGGCCAATAGTATGTTAGCAGAGGCTAGGCAGAGGTGGTCTTAGATCAGGCTATTCTGAGTCACTCACACATGGAGTTTATGGCCAGAGACAGGTTGCCAAACTCTAGGCAGGCTTAGGAGTTTACACTGGGCCTCAACCTCGCGGCCTAAGAAGGGTCCAACACTGGAACTTGTGTTGTAGACCAGGCTGGCCTCGAACTCACAGAGAGCTGCCTGCCCTGCTTCCCAGTACTGGGACTAGGAGTATGCTCCAACACACCTGGCTCCATAGCCTGCCTTGAGAATCTTCTCATAAGTTCCCACAGGGAGCTTCCACCTACTGTCCTGTACTGTCCAATTCCCTCATCGTATTTTTAGCAAGAGTACTGAGGGAGAGAGAGGGGCGTAGGAAAAGGGCACATTCTTAGGACGTGGGTGCAAGAGGCTTCATGGGCTTCCTTGTTCTCATTTTCTGACATGTGGTTCACTAAGTCAGCCCTCTGTCAAAAGACGAGCAAGTTCTGCTACTACAAATGAGCACCTGACGCCCTCTTTTGGCTTCTGTAGGCACCTTCGCTCATGTGCGCGCACCATGCTCCTCCAGCTGCTATAATTAAAGCAATAAAATAAATCTTCAAAAATAAATACATAGGAGAGCTGTAGCAAGAAGGCCCTGGTGTGAGGCTGTGAACCTGGAAGGGAAAGAATGGGGGTGAGGGTCCTGGCGTGATTGAGCAGGAAGCGGGGTGACAGGATGAGATGCTAAGGCCAGGATGACTTTACTCCCAGCTTGATTACCACCCCCAGAAGCTGAAAGCCCCAATGAGGAGGGTTCCCTCATCCAGGCCGAGAGTGCAGGGGACCCAATCAGGCCAGAGCCATAGACCAGAATTAAGCTATGGAGAAGTCCGAGAGCTCATTGGGGTGCTAGACCTGAGCCAGCTCCTTCAACCTCCATGACAGTCCCAAGAAGGATTCACCCTTGTGCTAGAGATAAAAAAATGGATGGTAAAGACAGCCCCCCCAGCCCACCGCAGCTCCTGTTGGGGAGACAGGGTGGGGGTTGGGGGGTGTCTTCAGTGGCCTACTAAGAACAGGAGACAGAGAGGCCTGAAAGAAGCCCTGCTGGGGATCACCTGGGACTCCAGCACTGACCCCAGGGCTTCTCCCTGCACCGGGCAGACCTCTGAGGTCTGAGGCTTTGGGGGAGTGGGCTGTCTCCCCAGCCTGGCCTGCACCTCTGACCAGGACCCTCTGTCTGTTTCCCCGGCAGGTTCTGCCCATCATCATTTTCTTCAGCTGTGTTATGTCAGTTCTCTACTACCTGGGCCTCATGCAGTGGGTGATCCTGAAGGTGAGTCCTCAGGCCTCTGCTTGGTTCTTCTGAGTCCCTGGCTCTCAGATCACACCCTTCTAGAATCCTGTCATCTCAGGATGCCCCTGCCCTCAGTGTCCAGACTCTCCCAGAATCCCATGACTCAGGGTCTACCTCCCTACCCTAGAATTCCTTGCTTTCTGGATCTATGCCTTCCCAGAATCCTCTGCTCTCAGGGTCCATACTCTGAGTCTCTTGCTTCTCAAGGCTATGCCTTCCCAGAATCCTCTGCTTCCATACCTCACATTTTTTCCGAATCTATTGCTAACCAAACATCCCTTCAGAGGGCCTCTTCTCCTAATACTAGGGGGAAAAATGCCTCCAAAATTCAATGCAGTCTCTAAAGAAAAAAGGGTTGGGGTCTATGAAGCAACACAAGCTTTAGGAGAAAGATTATTTGTATCAAAATTATCCTGAGATATTATACATAACATCAGGCCACACTGACCAGAGGTAGCTTGTATAAATGTGCTTATTTTAAAAAAGACTATTACATTTATTCATTTGTTTATTGTTTGTGTGTACATGCCTATGTGTGCATGCATACATATCAGGATGCACATGTGGACATGAGAAGACACATTGCAGGAGTTGATTTTTCTCTTTCTGCCCTGTGGGACCTGAGGCTCAAACTCAGGTTGTCAGACTTGGCAGCAATCACCTTTGCCTGCTGAGCCATCTTGGCGGCCCGAATGGGCTTAGTGTATGAGATCTTCTGCACAACACTAGGATGTTGGAAATAGCATTGTGCAGTACTCAGCAGCATCAGACCTGGCCAAAGATTCTGAGGATTTATCCAACAGAATTCAGAATAAATCAGCATCTTAGGATGGCAGCAATAATTAAAAGTGACCCATGGTTATTATGTCAAGAGCAGGCCTGGCAGAATCCAAGGGAGGGGACTATTCCTGGATCTGGAGAATGTATTCAACCGTGGGCTTGGACAAATGGTGCTATAAGCTGCAAAGTGCAAGGGATTGACTCCATAGCCTACATAGCAAGGTTAGGGGATAGAGGATGATGGGCCTAGACAAGGTGGGGATAGGAAGGAAGGCTACTTCCAAACAGTTATGAAGAGAGACTGAACAAGGACAGGCTGAGAGGTGGCAGCAGTGCAGGAACATTCCAGGGAAGAACTTTCTAGAACAGTGTGTTCCAGACTACTTTCCTGAACTCTAGACCCTGGCATGCCATTAAATGTTATTTGGAAAAGGAAGATTCTGGTGACGTAACTGAGGAAAACTAGGCTAGAAACTATTATGAACAAATTTAAACTTTTTTTTGAGAGGGAAAAAATGGTATATGTGTGTGCTGCACAAATCCTAGTTGGTCTTAATAAAAACCCAGAGCCAGATATCGAGGTAAAGCTGAAAGATTAGAGAGACTGAGGAGCAAGCCACTAGAGAAACTCCTCACCACTACTGAATCCTCAGGCCCTAAGGGTAGATCCTGTCTCCAGGAATCCTCAGACTGAAAGCCTCTGAGTCCTTAATGAAAGGGAAGGGAAGCAAACAGGGAAAGAAGGCAGAGCTGAACCCCTGCCTCTTCCTGCCCCGCCATGTCACTTCCTGTCTCCACCTTCTTAGTGCTGGGATTAAAGGCATGTGCTTCCCAAGTACTGGGAGCAAACCACGGGATTGCAAGTGCTGGGATGAAAGGTGTGGGCCACCATTTAGTGGCTCTATTTTTCTTTTGGATTGGATTAATCTCATGTAGCCCAGTGTAGTGTTGAACTCACAGAGATTCAGACAAATTTCTGCCTCTGCTTCCCACGTGCTAGGACTAAGGGTGTGGGCCACCACTGCCTGACCTTTAAGGCTAACTCTGTGGCTGGCTCTGTCCTCTGATCTTCAGGCAAGATTTATTTCTTAGATTATAAGCAACATATCACCACATGTGTGTGGTGAGTATATATACCACAGACTTGTTCATCAGTCAAAGGACAACTTTCAGGAGTTGGACCTCTCTTTCCACTGTGTGGGTCCTGGAGATCAAACTAGGTCATGGGTCTTGGTGACAAGTGTCTTTACCCAGTGAGCTAGTAGCTTACCCTCCACCCTATTTTCTGAGATAGAATCTTTCACTAAACCTGGAGCTCACTGCTTTGGCTAGACTGACTGGCCAGCAAGTCCCAGGGGTCCCCCTGTCTCCATCTCAATAGCACTGGGATTGCAGATGCATGCTGGGAGTTGGTACTTGACTGTGTGAGACATCCCTGTCTCCCCAGCCCCTCCGCCATCACCTCTTAGTACTGCCCCAGTATTAAATTCCAACATGAGTTTTGGAGAGGCCATTCAAACCACAGCAGGGCCCTGGGTTGGAAGACTTCTAAGGTACCTTTACCCCTCAACTCTTTCTGAGTCTGGGCTTGCTAATGTCCACTCATGAACACTCTGTTTTTCTTGGTTTTGTTTTTCAGATTGCCTGGTTGATGCAGGTCACTATGGGCACCTCAGCCACTGAGACCCTGAGTGTGGCAGGAAACATCTTTGTGAGCCAGGTGTGCACTGCAGCTACCCAAACAGACTGGGCTGGGGGACAGGAATCCAATCTAATTTGAGGGAGAGCCATTAGAACCTGTCCATCAAAGGCTGCTGCCCAGGGAGGATCTGGTGCCTGCATACCTTGCCTGTGTCATGCCGACCCCAGACATGGACTATTTGGTTCCTCTGCCACTCCAGCCTAGGCTGTTGTCATCAGCTTAGAGACTCACAGGCATTAGATGGGGAAACTGAGGTTAAGAAGTATGAATGGTTTTACCAAGATTCCCCCAAAGATAAGTGAAGATGACATGAGGTTTTGTTTGTTTGTTTCCTGAGCAGGCGTCTTTCCACTGTACTGTTTGTCCCAGTTTTCTTCTGTCTAAAATGTATTTTTCAAAAATAACTATAGCTCTGAAGGCACCAGGACTCCCAAGTCTCTTCAGGCCTGACCCTCCTGCAAACGAAATTGTACAAGTCAGGGAGAGACCTAAGAGTCTAAGAGACCCCCTTGTCAAGTGATCTCTTATTTCATTGGGCAGTTTATACATTTTTAGAAAATACCAGCCTATTTTTTTTATTATGGAGCAAGCATGCTAATTTCAAAGTTTTATAGTTTGCATGTTTGGTGTTCCAGACAGATGTGGTTACAGGTAAGTTGTTCCCAAAATAACGCCCATCTGTCTCTCTATCTGTCTCTGTCTCTCTAGATATTGTGTTTCTAATTAAGTTTGTCTGAAGATCAGAGGACACAGCGAGCCACAGAGTTAGCCATAGAGGTCAGGCAGTGGTGGCATATGCCTTTAATCCTAGCATCTGAGATCCCATGCTTCTGCTCCCAATACTTGGGAAGCACATGCCTTTAATCTCAGCCCAGGAAGTTTGAGACAGGAAGTGATATGACTGGGCAGAGAAAGAAATATAAATTGGGAGGAGACAAGGTTCCCCCTTCCATTTTGGCCTTGTGGTCACCGCTGCTTTCCCATTCAGTCTGAGGATTCCTGGAAATAGGATCTTCCCATTTTGGCTGAAGAGTTATCAAGGTGAGAAGTGGCTGTGGCTTGTTTCTTTGTCTCTGATCTTTTAGTATTTGCCCCAATATCTGGCTCCAGATTTTTTTAAAAGATTTATTTATTATGTATACAATATACAAAAGAGGGTACCAGATGTCATCATAGATGGTTGTGAGCCACCGTGTGGATGCTGGGAATTGAACTCAGGAAGAACAGTCAGTGCTCTTAACCTCTGAGCCACCTCTCCAGCCCAGTGGCTCCAGATTTTTATTATAAGATTAATTAGGATTTGTGAACAGTCTCGTCTCTTTCTTGGATTTTGTTTGGTTGGTTTTGTTTTTTTGTTTGTTTGTTTGGTTGGTTGGTTGTTGTTGTTTTGAGACAGGGTTTTCCTGGGTAGCTCTGGCTGTCCTGGAGCTCACTCTGTAGACCAGGCTGGCCTTGAACTTCAGAGATTCATCAGCCTCTGCCTTCTGAGTGCTGGGACTAAAGGCCTTCAGCTGCTCTTACCTCCACCTTTTGGGGGTTTGAATCACAGGTGTGAGCCACCACCCAAATCTCTTTAAGATGTTCAAACTGTCCCAAGAAGAGGAGGACCCCAAACTACAGAAACCTGACTGTGATGAAAGGTTAAAGACACAGCCTGTTTCTGCGAGAAAACAACAGTAGCATCAGGTGGAATGCTGGCTGCCATAAAAAGTTCCCAATGTACATTAGTGTGTCTTAGTTGTTGGTCTAGTGCCCTAGACCTCTGGCTTTTTGCCTCATTTCCATCAAAGGGAAGGATGGAATAAGGAGCCTTCAAGATTTGCTGACACCATTTCAGTCTGTAACCATGGCAGGCCTGGGCTCCCTATGCAGTCCACGCTCCCTCCCCAAGGTTCTGTAGTAGCTCCATGGCTGTAAATACTTTATATGTGTCCTGATCTGGAGCCCCAGGCCATCCTTCCTCCCCGAACTCGAAACTGATGGTCTGACAGGTTTCTTACCCCTCTGAGTCAATAATAACTCCGAGACATCTCAAATTCACCAAACAGAACCTAGATCCTCCTGTCCCTTGACACAGCCACATCTTCTTAAGACTCTCAAGAAGCAATAACATCTCTCAAGGTTGTTCAGACAACTCGGAAAGCCATCTTGCCTTCCTATGCTTTCCTCCATCTGCTCTACCCATGCATTCCACCTGGTACCCAGTCCCTCAGCCCTGCCCCTGCATCCATCCACCCCTGGTCCTGACCTTCTTTCTTCTGTGAGCCATGCTGCCAGTCTCCTGGGCCACCGCAATTGCTACCTGTTTCCCTGCTTCCGTCCTCATTCACATCACTCATCTTTAGACATATGTCTGAGTGACCGGTCAAAAACATTGTATGAGGAGCTGTGGGTGGGACTCATTGGTAAAATGCTTGCCTAACATGGGCAAAGGCTCTATCCTAGTAAAGCACATGCACACACACACACACACACACACACACACCTCATGCCATGCCCTACCCACACAAGGGAGCTTCCTCCACAGCCCATCTGCCCTCTTCTGCCTCCATATCAAACTGGTCCTCACACACAGCACTCTGTGACAGACATGTCTTCCTCCTCACTGTTCCTCAAACTTGGCCAAGCTATTCCTGTGCCCAGATCTTGGCTCTGCCTGGACCACTGAGGCACCAGTCTGTAGTAGGCGCCTTCCCATCTCAGCTAACATTAACCCAATGCTACATCCTCAAAGAGGCCTTTGCCGACATCCCGTAACCACTCGGCCTTCCTTCTCACACATAGATTCTAGCACCCTCTAAAGTCATGTGTATCCACCTGGCTCCTTATTGTTATCTGTATCTCCCCCACCTTGGCTTCCTCCCTCTTCCTCCTCCCAGGGAGGAATTCTTGTTCCCTCAGTGTATTATTTACTTCTCTTGTCTCTGACAAATGCACATTAAGGAAGGAAGGAAGGAAGGAAGGAAGGAAGAAAGGAAGGAAGGAAGGAAGGAAGGAGACACTGATTTTGGCTCACATTTTAGAGGTACAGTCTATCCTGGCAGACCCAGCCTGGCCGGCAGTGGGAGTGTGAGGCAGCGGTAACAGTGTGTCTGCAGTTGGAAGCAGAAGCAGCGTGAGATGAGCGTGCTGGGGCTCAGCTCACTTTCTGCTTTGTATTCATCCTGGGGCCCCAGCTCCTGGGATGATGCCATTCATATTCAGGGTAGGTCCGTTGTCCCTCCTCAGTTAGCACCCTTACAGATGCCCCAAGAGATGTGTTTCCATGGTGATTCTAAACCTAGTCACCTTGGCAATGAAGATTAGCCATCATACTCCTATCTCCCCATCCTGCAGAGCAGTACCAAGATGCCAGTGACTCTGTAGCTATACCAGACAGAGAAAGAGTGGTCCACACTTCCTCACAGGTCCCAAAGCAAATGCCCATTGCAAACCCAGCTCCTTTCTTGGTGGTATCCCTCTGGCCTCATCAGAAGTTCAGACTTGTTTTTCCTCCCAAGATTCTGTACTCTCCTGAAAAAATCAGGATCTTTTGTGTCTCAGGTTGTAAGTAGTGTGGAGGTGCCTGGGTGTGAGGTACATGGTATGGATCAACACAGGGGTATTGTGAAACAGTGTGCTATGGAGGTCCATCCACAGAGGTGGGAGCTGAATAGGAGCCCACCCTTCTGTTTCTTCCTCTGAGATTCTTCATGTACCATGACCACCACCATCAGGACAGGAGGTGAGGACAGTGCCCAGCCACCCCAGCTCACTGTCTGTAATCTATCTTGTTTGTAGACGGAAGCTCCTCTGCTGATCCGGCCCTACCTGGCAGATATGACACTCTCTGAAGTTCACGTCGTCATGACTGGAGGCTATGCTACAATTGCTGGCAGCCTCCTGGGCGCCTACATCTCCTTTGGGGTAGGTAGGCCCTTTCACTGCTTGGCTTTGCCAGAGCTCTGAAATTGCCTTTCTGGAAGCCGCACATAGTCACAACAGCCACAGGGCCCCCTCTCTGTCTCAAAGCCCAGCTTTGTCTGATCAAGGCAGGCTGCTTGCTCAGGATTCTCTCATGGCTGCTGGAGCAGATTTCTAGAATCCCTTTACTAAGCTTTTATTATGTATCAGGCACTATCCTGGGCACTCTAATGTCCCCATTTTATAGACAAGCAAATTGAGGCTCAGCTCACTTTCTACTTTGTATTTATTGTCGTGCCCCAGCCTGTGGGATGATGCCATTCACATTCAGGGTAGATCTGTCATCAGTCCTTGGTTATCCTTCTGATGAGGCCACAGGGATACCACCACCAAGAAAGGAGCTGGGTATCCTGGTTAAAGCCTGGATCTGAACCCAGGTCTAGCTAACTCTAAAATGTGCGCTCATTTTTCCATAGTCTCACATGGAGATCTGCCCAATCACACACACACACACACACACACACACACACACACACACACACACAGAGCCAGGGTTTCTTTGTGAATCGTTGGCTGTCCTGGAACTCCCTCTGTAGACCAGGCCGGCCTTGAACTCACAGAGATCTGATTGCCTCTGCCTCCTGAGTGTCGTGACTGAAGGTGTGCACCACTCCCCTGCCCCCCAACCACATATGTATTTTTTTCTTTAAAGAGCTGTAATGTTAGCACTTGGGAGATCCAGGTAGGAGGATCAGAAGTTCTAGGTCATTAGCTGCCCAGAGCTGGAGGCTTTCTGCTCCAAACAGAGAAAAAAAAACAAAGCAGACAGAAACTCACACCAAACTTTGTTCGCGAAACTGTTTCTCATGGTGACGTATTGGACGTACTATTCTCACATCTGAAAGTCTTTAAATGTCTTGACTTTGCTTGGGGCTTTGTGGTCAGCAATAAGAATCACCGCCATGTTCTTTCAAGCCACATGAGCTTTGCAGAGATCTCAAGTCATTAATTAGGACTTAAAAGCCAAGAGCTATAGCTCACAACTAGCGCTTGTCTCTAGAAAGTCCTGAGCCCATCATGCTACACTAAAATAAAAAAACACATCTGTCACCACCTATGAGCGCAGCCATCTAGAAGCTGAGGCAGGAGGACCAGCCATGGCTACATAATTCATAATACATAATACATAACTTCAAAAAATTAGAATGAAAAGAAAACTTAAGAACGGTCTGCTGTCTTGGGTGTACGGTGGGCCTATGTCCAGGAAACACATTTATAAATGTATCATAAGTTAAAAATGCATGGAATATGTCTAACCTGCTCCATCACAGACAGTACACTGTCAGCACCAAGCCTTCCCCTGGCCCGATTGTGGGAGCAGACCTGGATCTGGGGCTTGCCTGGCTGCTGCCACCAGCCTTTCAAGAAAGCACCCCATTGCCTTTGGCCTAGGAAAGATTACAATTCGAAATGCTGAGGGCAATTTCTATAAAGAACGTTTAATCCACCTGGATGTAAAGATTATTTGTTTGAGCCACTAAGTCCAAGATCATCCATCCTGGAAGATCTTTGTACCTTTTACACCATCTGGCTTAAAACGCAGCTCCTTCCTTCTCTTTTTTGAGTCATGAATTCAGGTTTGGCCCTGGGGACATTTTTCCTTCCAGCTGATAGCTTGGCTACTCCTCCTCCTCCAGATGTGAGAGGGCTGCCACAGGGCTGGGGATGAGGGGGTGGGGGGCTGGGAGAGTGGGGTGGGGGAGAGGCAGGGGTGAGGGAGTGGGGGAAGGGGAGAGGGTGGGGCCACAGTGTGGTCTGGGGTAGGTTGTCTCCATCCATCCTTCCCTCCTCCCTCCCTGGCTGAAGCTCTCTTCTGCCCCCCCCAGCCTGTCATCGCCTGGCCTCCCGCCCTGTTCCAGGGAGACTCCCAGAGTCTTTCTTTGTTTTGTACAGCTGGGTTTCAAACTCAGGATGCTATACGTCTAGGCAAGTCGCTGAGCTGCCCTCTCAGTTCACAGATTCATTAATTTTTCAAAATTGTATTATTATTGTTTGTGTATGAGCACAGGAGCACACACGTGTGGGGGGAGAGGGGGTAGGTCAACTTTGGGAGTCAGGTCTCTCCTTCCACCGAGGGCTGTGGGGACGGAACCTTTGGCTTGTTATGGCAAAACCCCACTGAACCATCTCCCCTCAGTTCACAGATTTCCTTCTGTGGCTCAGCTTCTGACCCTTCATCCGTCCTATCGCAGGTATCTGGATGGTTCTAGGACCTGTCCAACACAGTAGCTAGTAGACAGGAGCTACTGAGCACTTGAAACATGGCCGGTTTGAAATGAGGAGTGCAGGAGACTTTTCACAGAAAAAAAAAAAAAAAAAAAAAAAAGACACTTTATTAAATAAGCTTATATTATTATGTGGGTGGAAAGAAAACTCTGGAGGTACACTGGATTAATTTAAACACATTAAAAATCAGCTAGACCTCTTTTATTCTTTCATGTTAGAGAGCAAAGCTGAGGTCTCTATCCCAAATGCTTGGCAAATGCTGGACCACTGAGCTAAGGTCCCATTTTTTTTTTAATGGTGCCTCACTAAGTTACTTAGACTGGCCTGAACTGGTGACCTCCTGCCTCAGCCTCCCAAATAGCGTTACTGACTTGCTTCCCCCAGGCCTGGCTTTCTTCGCACTTTAAAAAATGTATTGGTGTTTTTCTGTGTGGTGTCACATGTCTTTCAGGCCCAACGCCTGGGAGGCAGAGGAGAAAATCACAAGGTCACCATTAACTATAGCGACTTTGAGACTAACCTGGGCTATACAAGATCCCATGTAAGAGAATATGGCAGGTGTAAAATTATAGGTGTTGTCTCCATCACGTTTGGATTGGACAGTGCCAGCCTACATCTTCTCTTTTGTCATACAGCCCTGAGTGCCACTTGACTGAATCATTCTGTTGTGGCTGCCACATACATTTCCAGCTACGCTAGAATGGACAGCAGCTTTCACTGCAGATTCAAACAAACTGGTCTCTTCATGTAAGGGTCTCTGAATGCAAACTGGTCAGGGAGACAGCAGAAAGTGGGCCACCTGTGTTTCTTATTAAATTGTCCTCAAGTGGAACAGGGTCTGCAAGATCCTGAGTGGGCAAAATGACTCCATTGCTTAGTTTCTACATCTGTAAAATGGGCAGATGTACTGGCTGCCGGACCGCAGTAGATAAATTGAAGATGGGCAGAAAACATGTACCATAGTACTAAAAAAATGGTCGCAGTAACATTGGAAATCTGTCCTGCAACTGGCGTCTTTATTTTCTTTCTCACTAAATTTCTTTCTTGTCCTCTATTTCCATGTGGACATCTGGGTAGAAGGAGACCTGGGTAGCTGATAGAAGGCATCCTTGATTGAGGTCCTGGAGTAGGCTGGTGTGGAAGAGGAAGAGGGGAGATAAGGAAGGAGGCCAGTTTCCATGAGCTAATGAACGCAGAGGGCAGAAGTTCCCAGAGAACATTCAGGAAGGGCTGAGGCAGAAGTAGGCCTGGAAATCTCCAGGCTCTGGACTCAATTCCTCCTTCTTTTTCTAAACCTGCTTGTTTCTCCTCAACCAGAAGCAGAAACCACTCAGGGATCGAAAGTGAAGTGCTGTTCACAAAGGCTCAAGAGTTAAGGCCTGGTCTTCACCTCACGCAATAGAGAGACCCCTGGCTTCTGTCAGGGAGGGGCTGGCTTTGTAGCTTCACCGACAGGTTAATCCATCCACACACTGAGTCAGGAGGGAAAGCCTGGTTGGAAGAAGTAGGTCACTGGGACATCCCTCTAAGGTACACCTGTGCCCAGCCTCTTCCTCTCTGTCTCTCTGCTTCCTTGCCTGCCCTGAGGTACGCTGGGTATTGTTCTAGCACACCCTCTCTGCCATATTGTTCCATCTCAACAGTAGCCCACAGTGATGTGGCAAAATGAATATGGTGGAAACCTCAGAAAGTGTGATAGTTAATAAGGTAAATCTTTAAGTTCAGTGTTTCTCTAGGATGCTTTGTCATAGTAACAGAAAGCTTACTACATACTTTGAAAATGAACCCACAACAGGCCCCCAGCTCCTCTGTCACAAACACTGGATGGCAGGCCCAGGACCCCCCATCCTTCCACAATAAAGAGCAGTTTGGGTGGGGACCCTCTTTGAACTGCTGGAGTTCCACTTGTCTCCCCACTGGCTGCCCAGCTCTAGTGTGGACACATGCAATCTAGGGCTTCTCTGTCCACCAGCCTGGATCCTGACCTCTTCTTCAGCTTGGACAGTACACCCTGTTTGTAAGCTTCAATCGTAGTGTGGAACACATATTCCAGAAACACTGCAGCCTCAGCCCAAACCCCATGGTGGCCATTCTCACTCTTCATGGAGAGGTGGAGACCTGTGAGCAGGAAGTAAAGCTGGAGCGGCTTCAAGAGCCGCTGAAGGAGAAAAGATCTATTTCACTTTTCTGTTTATAAAAATGGTATAGAGGTATCAAAAAACCAGCAAGGAAGAAAATGACTTCAAAAAGGGCACCGACGACCTGGGGGATTTGTTTCTGGAATTTTTTCTAGGCAGTTTGGTGTGTTTCCCCATCTTTACAGTCTTGCTCTTCATACAGTATTGTGAGCACTGTCTTATGTTACTGGAAGATCCCGAGAAACCTCATTTTCTAGAGACCATTCTCAGCATGGAGCAATGGCATGGTGGGTAAGAGTTCCAGCTGCCCTTGCAGAGAACCCATGTTCTAGCACCTACATGATAGCTCTCAATCACCTCTAACTCCAGTTTCAGGAGATCCGAGGCCCTCTGCTGGCCTCTACAGGCACCAGGCATCTATGATGCCCCACAATGCACCACCATGTAGGCAAAACACCCATTCACACAAACAACAATGAAATTCAAGGCTACTTGCTCATTGTTAGATTGTGGAGTAGGTTCTGACGTCACCATTCGGTGACTAAGGCCACGGAGGGGAAGGCTGTCTCACTTGTCATAGGACAGTAAGAGTGTGTGTCTTGGAAGTAGTCCTCCTCAGAGTTGGTATTGTTTTGCCATCTTGCTGAAGTGCTCATCCAGTGTGATTCCCAGAGACAAACCGGTGTCTCCAGGATAACCGGAGGAGGCTGACTCCTAAAAAAGAGTTTCCAAATAGGAGTGAGCGTGACAAGTTGCTTTGACATGGTGAGTTTCCTGTCATGGTAAGTAGTCAAAGATCGAATATAGGGGTTGCACACCTACACAGCATGTAAGCTATGCCAAGGGGGATGGGCATCCTATCTATCGGTTCTGGAGCATCATCTAAATCTGTCACAAACTCCTCAGCAGTGGGGATTAGTGGTCCAAGAGAGACAGCCTAGATGTAGAGAAGGACACATGAAATGGAAGCCAAAGGCCATATTAAATTTTAATTCTTCCTCTTCCTTTATTTTGAGCAAATCACAGTTATCCCTCTGGGGCCTCAGTTTCCTTGCATATAAATGGGGTAATAATGCTTGCACTGCTGCCTGGCAGAGGCTCTTTGTTGTTTTTACATGTTATCTTACTCGTGTGTGTGTGTGTGTGTGTGTGTGTGTGTGTGTGTGTGTGTGTACGTGCACGTGGGTGGAGGTCAGAGGATGACTTGGGGGAGTCAGGTCTCTGTCTACAGGGATTGCTCACAGGTTGTCAGAACAGCAAAGTGCCTTTACCTGCTCAGCCATCTCATGAGCCCTCACAGAAGTACCGTGAGAGTCTCGGAGCATAAAAGGGGCTATTGATAATCATACCAGCAGTAATACAGCAAAGTCATGTAACAGGGTGAAGAACCACCCCACCACTGCCACATTTCTTCTACCTGTCCCTTAAAACTTCCCTGACATTTATTTTATTTATCTTATTTTTATTAATGAATTAATTTTGTCTCAAGCTGACCTTGAACTCACTATGGAGCTGAGGATGACCTTGACTTTCTGATCCTGCTATTCCAACTTTCCGAGTGCTGAGATTACAAGCATGCACCTCCATGCCTGGTTGTGTGGTTCTGGAGATCATTCCAGGCCTTCATGCATGATAGACAAACACATTACTACCTTCTCGGTTTGTCTTGCAGATTGACGCTGCCTCCTTAATTGCTGCTTCTGTAATGGCGGCCCCTTGCGCTTTGGCCCTCTCCAAACTGGTCTACCCAGAAGTGGAGGAGTCCAAGTTCCGCAGTGAGGAAGGAGTAAGGCTGACTTACGGGTGAGTGCAGCGGAGGACTTTTGCAGAGGGCACAGTGTGGAGCTAGAGGTGAGGAAGAGTGCTGTCCTTGACTCATTTCTGACTTTCATCACTTTGGTGTGGCTTCACATGCAAAAATACACTTTTTTTTTTAAAGAACTAACTTATTTAATATGTATAAGTATCTGTGCCATAAGCTTGAGGAGGCCAGTAGAAGGTCTGGAATCCCCTGGAACTGGAATTGTAGAGTCCCCAGATAGATGCTGGGGATCGAACTTGGGAAGGGCAGCCAGTTACTCTGAACCCGTGAGCCATCTCTCCAGCTGGAACACAGACTGTTCAAGGCCTGTCATTGCTAGCTGCCACCTACTCTGCATGCCTGACTTCTGACCACCAGGTGGCAACCTCACATTGACAAGTGGAGTAGTACCAGGCTCCTAACATGCCTTTGTCAGTCTTAATCATTAACCAATCCTTTAAAAAATGTTAAAAAGGAGCTGGGTGTGGTGTCATATGTTGGTAATCCCAGCCCTGGGATGTGGAGGTGGAAATGTTAGGAACTGGAGGCCATCCCTTCCTACACAGTTAATTCTGGGCCAGCCTAGGCTCCATGAGGCCCTGTCTCAACACTCAGATGTTGAAAAGACACAAGGGTTGGTTATCCAAACCTCACACCTCCTGAGGCTTTGGGGTGCTCTGTCCTGTGGAAGTAGATGGCAAATCACCACCTCTGTCATATTCTCTGTCTCTGTCTCTCTTCCTCTTCTCTCCTCCCCTCCCTTTCTCGTCCCCCCCTCCTTTTTTGAGAAGGGGTCTCAAGTATTCCATCTAGTCTCAGACTGTCTAGGTATCTGAGGATGACCTTGAACTTCTGATTCTCTTGCTGTATGCAGAGATTACAGGTGTACTCTCACACCCAATCTAAGAGGTGCTGGGGAATCAAACCCAGAGGTTTTCACATGTTAGGCAAACCTTCTACCAGCTGAATTTCATGCCTAACCTTTATTATATAGTTTCCAGTAAGCATCTTTATACACATACACATATATTTAAAGGCTATTTCTTTTTACTTTATGTTTATGGTTGGTCTTGCCTGCACGTATGTAAGTGTACTGCATGCATGCCTGATGCCCTTGGAGAGCAGAAGAAAATAGATCCCGGAACTAGAGTTAGGGGCAGTTGTAAGCTTCCAAGTGGGGTCTGGGAACTAAATCTGAGTCCCCTGCAAGCAGCAAGGTCTCTTAACCACTGAGCCGTCTCCCCAGCCCCTAGATATCTTCTTCCTGTGTTTGTTTACTGTGTGTGTTTATGAGTGGGCTCCCGTGTGCCACAGCACTTGTGTGGAGGTTTCAGGACATTCAGGGGGACCTCATTTTCTTTTTTAAAAAAACTTTTATTTATTTATTTATTTGCCTTGGTGTTTGCCTGGAACTGGAACTACAGACAGTTGTTAGCTGCCATGTGGGTGCTGGGAATTGAACCCGGGTCCTCTGGAAGAGCAGAGGGTGCTCTTAACCGCTGAGCCATCTCTCCAGCCTCGGGACCTCATTTTCTTTCTGAGACAGAGAAAGAAAAGAACTTCAAGAGAGAAAGGGAACTGCTGATCACAAAACTAAGAAAAGACTCAAGTTTCTGCAAGGTAGTTGATAGTTCCATGTATCTCTGGCCTCTCGAAAGCAAGCTGATCCCAAGCAGCTCTCAAGGGAGTTAGCTCTCTGCTTCTACCATGTGTGTCCCAAGCACCAGACTCAGGTCATCAGCGTTGGCAGCAAGCATCTTCTTTAGAAAAAGCTGGCTCAAAAAAAAAAAAAAAAAAAGAAAAGAAAAAGAAAAAGCTGGCTCAGAACTCACTATGTAGACCAGGCTGGCCTCAAACTCAGAGATCTGCTGGGATTAGAGGTGTGTGCCCTCATGCCTGGCTTCCGGTTGCTTTTTAAAAATAAAGAGAAATAGATGCTCTTACAGGCTTTTGCTTGAACCAAAATATCAAAACGTTTTCATTTCATATGTGATCAATAAGAAGTAATATGAAACCAGACATGGTGGTGCAGGTCTTCAATCTTAGCACTTGGGAGACGGGTGGATCTCTGTGAATTCTAGGCCCGCCTGGTCTATACAGTGAGTTCCAGGATAGCCAGGTACATAGAAAGACCCTGTCTCAAAACAAAACAATCCTCCCAAACTATTCTCTCTCTCTCTCTCTCTCTCTCTCTCTCTCTCTCTCTCTCTCTCTCTCTCTCTCTCCCCCCTTCCCTTCCTCATCTCAAATCCTCAAAATATGAGTAGTATACTGAATTTACAAGATGACTTGGTTGAGGCCAGTTTGCTTTCACGGGGCCAGAGACACATTGAACTGTCTAGCGCAGACACCTGGGTATTTTCTCATTCTTTGGTTAGCAGCCCCCCACCTCCTTGGAGTTCTTTTCTCTGCGTGTCTCAGAAAGAAAACAAGCCTCTCTCCAAGGTTCCTCCTTAAGCCTATAAGGTGGGGGACCTTTCCTGCTTCTGGGAACATGCCAGTAACGACACTTATTGATCCCAATGGTAGAGACGCTCAGAACCTCGTGGAAGCAGCCAGCGCTGGGGCGGCCATCTCAGTGAAAGTTGTTGCCAACATTGCTGCCAATCTGATTGCCTTCCTGGCTGTCCTGGCCTTCATCAACGCTGCCCTCTCCTGGCTGGGGGACATGGTGGATATCCAGGGACTCAGCTTCCAGGTGTGGCTGTGGGGGAGGGAATGGTCTCAGGATAGGGAATGATAAATGGAAGCCCAGAAGAGCCCTCTGTCTGACCCAGTTCTCTTGCCCTCCACCCTCAGCTCATCTGTTCCTATGTCCTTCGGCCTGTGGCCTTCTTGATGGGCGTGGCCTGGGAGGACTGTCCAGTGGTGGCTGAGCTGCTGGGCATCAAGCTGTTTCTGAATGAGTTTGTGGCCTATGAAGAGCTTTCCCAGTACAAGCAGAGGCGCCTGGCCGGGGCTGAGGAGTGGCTCAGTGACAAGAAACAGTGGATCTCTGTGAGTGTCTCTTTTCAGCAGCACAGGATGGCCCTTGGCAACTGTTTATGTGTTTCCCTGGGCTGCCTGAGACACACTGAGGTGGTAATAACCACCCATATCCTGCTGTCCCGGCAGACCAGGCAGATATCAGAACCATACTGTGGGTTCCTGAAAGACATTTGTCTGAGACCAAGTTCCAGATAGACCACTGCTTGCTTTGGCCTTGGGTCAGCTACTGGGCCTCTCTTTTGGAAAACAGAGGTGTAACACCTGCCCTCTCTCCCCAAAGGAGCATGTGAGAGAGTCCGGTGAGCTATAAGAATGAGTGAGCTATGAAACTCCCCACCACAGTCAGTGGTTTATAGTCTAGGGCTTGGCTTTTTTTGTTGACATTTATTCTAAAAACACCACCATGAACAAAATGATGGTATATCTATAACATTAGCCCCTCTAAAAGAATACAAAGTCAGAATATAATGTTGGGAGCAAAAAACTATCTATAATCTCACTATCCTAAGATGACATCTATTGCTAGTTTATCCATTTTCTTCTTTTTCCTCTGTTATTTAAGGGACAGATGGCCTTAAATTCCTGATCCTTCTGGAGTGCCAGGATTACAGGTGTGAGCCTCCATGAGGAGTTTCTTTTTTTTTTTTTTCTAAGATAGAATTTACACAGTTACTATTGGCAGTATATTATACCCAGCTCTCCCCTCCCCTTTTTGTAGTTTTTTAATTTTTAATTTTCAGTGCCTTTGTTGTGCATGCTAAAACTGAGCTACACACCATTTGGAATTTATGTGTTCTGAAATTTAGAGACAGGCTTTTCTATGTAGCCTTGGCTGTCCTGGAACTCTCTTTGTAGACCAGGCTAGCCTTTGCTTCCTGAGTGCTGGGATTAAAGGTGTTCAGCATCATGCCTGGCCCAAATTTCATATATCTTTAAAATATTTGATAATAGTTATTTCAGTATGTGTGTGTATGTGTATGTGTGTGTATGTGTGTATGTGTATATGTGTGTATGTGTGTATGTGTGTATATGTGTGTGTGCATGTGTGTGTATATGTGTATATGTGTGTATATGTGTGTGTGTATGTGTGTATGTGTGTGTATATGTGTGTGCATGTGTGTATATGTGTGTATGTGTGCATGTGTGTATGTGTGTATATGTGTATGTGTGTATATGTGTGTGCATGTGTGTATGTGTATATGTGTGTGTGTGCATGTGTATGTGTATGTGTGTGTATATGTGTATATGTGTGTATATGTGTGTGTGTATGTGTGTGTGTGTATGTATGTGTATATGTGTGTGTATGTGTGTATATGTATGTATATGTGTGTGTATTCATGTTGCATGTATGGAAGCCAAAGAACAACTTGCAGAACTTGACTGAACTCAGATTGTCTTAACAGGTGTTTTCCCGGCTGAGCTATCTCACAGGCTCAGGTGTCTTAGAATATTTACCAGCACCTGAACTCTTTATTTGGCTCTGTGTCTGACGATGTTGAAATGAGTATCTCGGTGTGTAGAACTTTCCCTGCCTCCTTGGTCATTTCCTCAGGAGCTTCCTCAGATGTGGGCTAGAAGGACCTCAGACAGAGCCCGCCCACAGAACTTTCCTATCCTGGGCTGGTTAAGTGCTACCCAGAGCTCAGCGGTCACCACCAGAAACCAAGCAGCATTGGGAGTCTGTACTTAAAACCAAGGTGGGGGCCGAGGGTGTGTGTATGTGTGTTTGAATAGTGTTTGAATAGCATGCACAAAGCCCTGAGTTCAATCCCCAGCATGGCATAAACTGCAGGTGCGTGCGTGCAGTGGTACATGCTGGCAACCCCAAGTACTAGAGACAGGAGCATCAGAGGTTCAAGGCCTTCTTGGCTACAGAAAGAGTTCCAGGGAAGTTTTCTTACCTTTACAAATGTTATAATTTTTGTTTTGAAACAGGATCTCATTAAATTATTCAGAAAAGTCTTTAATTTACAGTCCTCATGCCTCTGCCTAACTAGAATTGTAAGGTCCAAGCTATCAGGTCTGGGTCTGTTATGGTTTTCTATATTCTCCCTATTTTTTCTCACTTTCATTTTGTTTGAAATAATTTAATTTTTTTTAAACCTTTATTTATTTATTTGCCTTGGTGTTTGCCTGGAACTGGAACTACAGACAGTTGTGAGCTGCCATGTGGGTGCTGGGAATCGAACCCGGGTCCTCTGGAAGAGCAGACGGTGCTCTTAACCGCTGAGCCATCTCTCCAGCCCAATAATTTAATTTTTAAACATCATTTTTATGCCAAATATTTCTCCTTGATTTCTTTTTCTCTTTTTTATTTCTTAGAGGATGATCTGGAGAGCATTAAATTCCTGAAACAATGGACTAAATAGTTCAGACTGTACGCTGAGTCAGACAGGACTGAGTTCAGATTTTGGCACAGCTATCTTTTGGATCTGTGAACTTCCAATTACTTAACTCTCTAAGCTGCAGTTTATTTAGTTGACCCCAAAATGAGTATAATAATACTGCCTTGTAGCTATAATCATTATTGTCATATATATCCTATCATTTTATGCTTCAAATTCTTATTTTCCTCAGTGGTCTAAAATTAACTTTATGGTGTGAGGCAACCAGTTATTTAATTTTTTTTGAAGTGTTTCATTTTGGCTCTTAACACTTTTTTTTTCTGGAAAAATAAACAACTGTTCAGAGTACATGGGAGAACATTTGCTTAATCACCTATTGTATACCTGGTGTTTCCTGTACACTACATGGATCTTGTCACTGCCAAGCAAGCACAATTATTCCCACATTCCAGATGTAGAAATTGAAATAAAGAGCTGTTGATTTGTTCACGCTGAGTATAGCGATGACTAGCTGGGAGGCCAGCAGGCTGGATTCTCAATGGCGGGAGACCAATCACTCACTCCAGCCTGCTGGTGATAGATTGTGGCTTGGACTCTCTCAGGTATTTGTAGGAACCAGAAAGAAGGAAGAGACTGCAGAGCTGAGAGAAGGGCTGTCTTCAGACTCCCCTAAACACACTCAACCTGTCTGAATCAGATCCCCAAAAGCTGGTAATTGGGCTGAAGGTATAGCTCAGTTGGTAGAGTGCTTGCCTAGTATTCATGAAGCCCTGGGTTCAATCCCCAGCACCCTACAAACCGAGCATGGTAGTGGATATTACTGTCTGTAACTTCAGAGGTAGGAGCAAGGAAGATCAGGAGTTCAGGGTCATCCTCAGTTACATAATGAGCTTGAGGGCAGTTTAGGACTGTCTGAGGCCCTGTCTCCAAAACAAATGGTGGGCACTTAGGATATGGACTGAGAGAGGGGGGTCCGGACTTTGAGGGCAGTAAAGTATGAGCTGACGTAAAATAGGAGTATTAGGCTGGCAGAGGTGGCCCATGGAGAATGCCAAGGCTAACCTCATAAAGGAACGGAGTGAATTAAGACCAGGAAGCATGCCTTTAATCCCAGCACTTGGGAGACAGAGGCAGGTGGATCTTTGTGAGTTCAAGGCCACCCTGGTCTACAGAGTAAGTTCCAGAACAGCCAGGGCTGTTACCCAGAGACACACAAAACAAAACTAAACAAAAAGACCAGGAAGCTTTATTGCCTGGGGTGAGGCTTTCTTGTAACTTATATTTTCAGGTCAGAGCAGAAATCCTGACAACATACGCCCTCTGCGGATTTGCCAACTTCAGCTCTATCGGCATCATGCTGGGAGGCCTGAGTGAGTCCCTGGGCTTTGAAGCACCCAGGAGCCATGGTTGGGAAGGGGTGATGGAGACAATGGGTGGTGTCATGGGTAATATGAACAGGAGGTCATGAAAGACACCCTGCTTTCTTCCCTTGGAATGTGAATTCTCTGGCTTATCTCTGCTTCCCACCCCACCCTCACCAGGGAAGAGGAAGGTCCCTCATGAATGTGGCTCTGCACGGATGCCGCCTTCAAGGTGCAGTTAGTCTGGTTTAGAGAGAGTAAAATTGTGTGTCCAAGATGTGAACTGACAGCCAGGAATTGGCTCGGCCTGTATTGTCCTCAATATACCACACCCCAAACTCAACTTCCTTAGCCGGGCATAGTGGCTTACATCTGAATCCTAGCACTAAACAGGACACTCGTGACTTCAAGCCCAGTCTGGGCTATATGAGACTTTGCTATAAAACATACAAAAGACAACACACATACCCCAAGGCTGGGCATGTAGCTGGGGTGCTACAGTGCTTGCTTTGCATGCTGGAGGCTGTGCCAATCTCCAGTACCACATCAGCTGGGCACAGTGGCTCCTGCCTGAAATCTCAACATGTGAAAGGCACAGGCAGGATGATCAGAAGTTCAAGGTCATTCTTGACTACATAGGGAGTTCAAGGCCAGCCTGGGCTATGTGAAACCCTGTCTCATAAAAAAGGAAGAAAAACCAACTTCTTTTCCTCCTGCTGCTTGGGACGAAGGGGACATCACTGAGTAGGCCAGAGGACAATGAAGGGCCACATCCTCCCTCCTGCCACTCAACAGAGGAGGGAGGTGCCAGAGCTTCAGGAGGTAGGCAGAGCGGTGGGTGAGTGACCCCCTTGTCCCTAAACTCTCTTGCCTCTCTGCAGCCTCTCTGGTCCCCCAACGGAGGAGTGAGTTCTCCCAGATCGTACTCAGGGCGTTGATCACTGGAGCCTTTGTGTCCCTGGTGAACGCCTGTGTGGCAGGTGAGTGCTGGTCCAATGGGCTCAGAATTCTGCTGCCTGGTTTTCTAGCCCCCCTTAGGCAGGGCTGGTCCTGGGGCCAAGTCTCCAAGCTGTTCTCCTCCACAGGGATCCTCTATGTGCCCAGGGGCATCGAGGTGGACTGTGTGTCTCTTCTGAACCAGACCCTCAGCAGCAGCAGCTTTGAGGTGTACCAGTGCTGTGGGCAGGTCTTCCAGAAGTGAGCGTCTGGGCTGTGGGCGGTGGCTAACCTGGAGCAAAGGCCTGTGTACCCTCCTGCTTTGGGCACTAGAAGGCAGGGTAGGAGGACTGTTATGTCTGCAGCAGCTGTGATGAGTGGGGGAATAGGGGTGTAGGGTGTGTATGAAGGCTTAAGGCCAAGGCTGGGGAGAAAAGTGGACCAGAGATGTGAACTAACTTTCTCAGGGTGCACAGCCACTAACTGATGCAGAAGCAGCCTGGACATCCTCCTGTGGCTTTTGCTTTCTTTTCAGCACCAGCCTGGAGTTCGGCCCAGAGGCGTTGGACAACTGCTGTCGATTTTACAATCGCACAATCTGCACATAGCTGGAACCGAACATCTTCCTACCCTCAGGGGTCATTCATCCCAGAAAGTGTCTGTCATTAAGGAGGCCATGGGACTCATCACGACTTCCATTCTGCAGGGTGCTACAGTAAACAGAGACATCAGGAAATAAAACACCTCCCACCCCGGCCACGTCCCTGCTCCCCCATGTCCTACCTCTTAAGTGTGAGTTCCCAGCATCCCTTCTGCTCCCTTGCCCTCTGGGTGCTAACATTCTGGTCTGGTCTTTTCTATTCCTTTTTCCTTGGGATCCCTCAGGCTACCTGCCCCAAACCTTCTCCCTGCCCCCTCCCAAGCATTAGACTTGCTGTGCCACCCCCCTACTCCTTCCCACCCCATCCCCAAAGCTGCCTCTAGAGACACCCATTTTCACTCAGTTCCCAGAGTGCTTTCCAGACTGGTGTCCTGCAGGACAGCATCTCAATAGGTGCGATGTTCTGAGCGGCCCATGAAAACCCACTGAGTTTGGAACACTGAGCTAAATAACATTAGACAGGGTCTGTTTATTTTGGTTTTTGGATGGGACCTCATATAAGTCCTTCTGGCCATTGAGGATGACTCAGTCTTCCTGCTGTCACCCCCTGAGTGCTCAGAGGACTACTGTGCCCATCACACCTGATCCATAAGAACTTGTTTTTTGGGCTCTCGAGAGATCTCAGTGGGTTAAGGCATCTACTGTGAAGCTGGATGAACTAACTCTGGTCCCTGGGACCCCTGTAGTGAAAGGGGAGAATGACTTCTGCATGCTGTCCTCTGACCTGTACATGTGTGCATCCTCGCATGTCCCATCCCGTCCCAGTTAAAAACAATAAAACGCAGCCAGGTAGTGGTGGCACAGGCCTTTAATCCTAGTGTTCAGGAGGCAGGGGCAGCTGGAGCTCTGATATTGAGGCAAGGCTAGTCTACATAGAGAGTTCCAAGAACAGCCAGGTTGAGAGAGAGAGAAAGAGAGAGAGAGAGAGAGAGAGAGAGAGAGAGAGAGAGAGAGAGAGAGAGTGAGTTCCGGGGCGGTCAAGGGTACACAGAAAAACCCTATCTCAAAAACCCAATAATAATGATATTATTATTATTATAATAAATATAATTTTAAAACTTTAGTGTGTGTGTATGTGTATGATGTGAGTGTAAGGGTGTGTGATGTGAGTGTAAGGGTGTGTAAGTGCCACTACACACATCAGAGATTGGAGAATAACTTTGGCAAGTTGGTTCTTTTCTTCCACCTTTATATGGATTCGGATGCTCAACTCCAGTCTTGTCTTCAGGCTTACATGGTAAACGCTTTACCTGAGGAGTATCTGCGACCCAAGAAGGTTCTTTGGTTTTTTTGTTTGTTTGTTTGTTTTTTGTTTTTGTTTGTTTTTTTTTCTTTTACTTGTTTGTGTTTTATTTTGTAGCACTGGCTGGCCTAGAACTCACTGAGTAGACCAGGCTGGTCTCAAACTCCCAGAGTTCCTACTGCCTCTGTCTCCTGAGTGCTGGGATTAAAGACACACACTACCACTGTCAACTCCAGAAACTTTTCTTGATGGGGATTTAAAAGAATGTTGAGAGACATTTAGATGATGGAAACCTGGCTTATGAAGTTTCAGAGTCCCTCAAAGACTATTAATGCCATTTGTAAAATATTTTGAATTAAGAGTCCATGGAAGTGAAACCTTCAGTTTATTGGGGCGATCAGTGCTAGTGAGCTGTGACTGACACGAAACCAGAATCATTGAGGCCAAGTCTTCCGGGATCAGCATCCAGAATCTGGTCTACTGGAGTGTCACAGCGGTGCATCACACTGGCTGCAGAATACAGAGATGCGAAAGAGTCTCACGCATGGTTCTGAAGACAAGAAGGGGTTATGGAGAGTGACAAGGAGTCCATGAGGCCTGGAACTGTGTGGAACTAGAAGGTGCAGCCTCAGTTACAGTGCCAACCCTAGGACTGAAGGGGGCATGGGGAGAAACTGAGGCACAGCACCATGAGGCCAGGAGAGGACACTGGTGTAGGTGCAGCCTCAGTTGCAGTGGAGTCCCAGCATATGGGAGATGTCAGGGCTGAGGGGCGACCACCAAGGACAGCAGCAGGGGTGGAGTGGAGCTGGCCTGAGCCCACTAGCTGTGCATGTTAGAAAGAGAAGCCGGGAAATGGGACTGCGCAAGCCCTTTGGAACCCAGAAGATCATAAATCAGTCTCAAATGCCAGAGATTGAGCTTTGTACACTGCTGTATTTGGGGTTTTCTTTAACCTGATTATAATTGTGCCCCGATTCTTCCCTTTTGGAATAATAAAATATGTGATTTATTTTAGATTTTATAGGAGGCCATAGTTAAGAAAATTTGAATATTTACATTTATTTATTTTTATTGCATGTGTGTAAGATGTGTGTTTGTGGGCACATATGTATTATTACACACATATATGTGTGTGTGTGTGTGTGTGTGTGTGTGTGTGTGTGTGTGTGTGTGTGTGTACATGCACGCACACAAGCGCTAACAGAAGCTTATGTTCTCTGTTTTGTCCTTACACTTCTCTGGAGATTGAACCCAGGTCATCAGACTTACATGCCAAACTCTTTACTGATTGAGCCATTTACTGGCTCTGACTTAGGTTATTTAAAAAATAATTTATTTTTTATCTTACATGTATGAGTGTTTGTGTGCATATATTTGTGTGTGTACATGTATATAAATGTGTCTGGTACCCTCAAGAGTCAGGTTGGATCCTCTGGAACTGAAGTTAGAGGCAGCTATGGGTGCTGGGAACCCTGGTCCTCTGCAGGAGCAGCGAGTGCTTTTACCCTCTGAAGCATCTCTCCAGCCCCAACTTTGAGTATTTTAAAGACATATTGATCTTTCAAGTGACTGGATTTTTAAAGACGGTGGGACTTTTAAAAGTTGGACTGTATTTCATATTTTGATGTTAGTATTAGTGTGCGATCTTGGAAACAAAAAGATCTTAAAGGGTATGGTTAATAACGACGTACTTATCTGTCAGGCTGACAAGGGATCATTGTACTCACTGTTCCTCATTGGCCTGACATGCATTAGAGTCACCTGAGGAGAGAGAGCCTTAACTGAGGAACTGTCATGCCAGGCTAGCCTGTAGGGATGTCTTTGGAGCATCTTCTTGACTGATTGATATGGAAGAAGTGAGCCCACTGTGGGCAGCACCAGCCTAGGCAGGTGGTCTTGGGTTGTATGAAAATACAGAATGAGCAAGCCATTAAGCAGAATTCCTCCATGGCCTTTGCTATAGTTCTTGCCCTGAGTTCTGCCTTGGATCCGTCAATGATGGACTAGAACTGGTACGTGTAAACCAAACAAACTCTTTCTTCTCCAACTTGCTTTTGGCCAGTGTCTTATCATAGCAAGCTTGGACACCTGCTTTTGCTTCTGGAGTTTGGCTCTGAACTCCCTTCCCCGCTTGCCTGGGCTCCCATCTCAATACTCATTTTCCCCAATAGCTTTGACTTCAGAGACCTTCATGCACCCATTTCTTCACCTCTCCTTGCACCTCCAACTTTCTTCCCAGTATAGACCGTACTTGCTGGAGGCAGAGAGAATGTAGAGCCCTGTGTGGCAGTTACTGACTCTACTACAGTGAGCTGGGTCCTGTTGTTTTTGCCATGGATTTTGTTCCAAGGGTACCTTCCTTGCCCTGTAGGTCCCATAGCTGATCTGTGTCCCAGTCCTCGGGGTCTTTAGCTCTGCAGTGCGGAGGCTTGGTTTGATTCCTGTACTCCACATCTATGGTCTGAGCCTTCTCCACTGCAGCCCCCGCCCCATGCTTAACCTCTGGCTCTGCCTTCTGCTGCCCTGGAGCTATTAGCAGGATACAGCTGTCTTCCTTGGTCAAGCCTCTGCCCCTTCCTCATCTATCTGTTGGGTCTAGCTGTCCTTGTCCTGATGTTCTGGACTCACTGTTTACTCACTATATGGCCAGTTATGTTCCTAGGGAAATGGTAGCTCCTTGGACACAGGCTTCACAGTGCTTCTGTTTTTCTTCCAAAGTTCCTAGCATGGTGTGGAAATGGATCATGATTCCTCCTAGAGTCCCACGTGGCGACAGTATTGTTGGGCTTGGGTACACGATTCAGGGCTCCGTAGTCACAGAGCAATGGATGTTTTTCATCTCTTAATTCCCATCATTCTCTTCATCTACACCACAGAAGCTGGGTATCCCTTGGGGATGAGGCCCAAGTATGTATTGCTTAGAGGAGTCATGGTTGCTGGCACCCAGTGTCCATGTTTAACTGCATTCTGGGCAAAAGCTTCTAGGCTGAGTATGATAGTCTGTGTCTATAATACCAGCATTTGAGACGGGGAAACAGGAATAGTCAG
>PVIH01005297.1:111113-126290 GCA_004025045.1 Sigmodon hispidus
AAAAAAAAAAAAAAAAAAAAAAAAAAAAAAAAAAAAAAAAAAAAAAAAAAAAAAAAAAAAAAAAAAAAAAAAAAAAAAAAAAAAAAAAAAAAAAAAAAAAAAAAAAAAAAAAAAAAAAAAAAAAAAAAAAAAAAAAAAAAAACCACCACCACAGCAACAAAACCAAAAGAAAAACAAATACTATATTTTAAGCTAGGTTGGCATAGGGGCCTCCACCTGTTGCTCCAACAGCCATGGCAGGCATTGCTAATCTATCTCAGCACGTCTCTTACCATATCCAGAAGGCTCACTGCTATAAGAGCCTACCACCAAGTAATTAAAGGTTATTTTTCAGGAGAAAAATGTTTCACCTCAGTGCAACAAAGAAACAACTAAAACTTGCCACCAAGGATGTGGGACTTCGGCAAAGAATCTAGAAATTACAGGCAGTATATAGAGAGGGATTCCTGCAAATGATGGGGTTGATGTAGGTGGTTTGTTTATGTCACATCAATGAATTGTGTGTCCTATGTGTTGACATTGTAACTTCTGAAGTGACATTAGGAGATGGAGCCTTATCAGGGTGGAGCCCTTATAAAAGAGACTCCCCGGTGTTGTGAGATTAGGGTTAGAAGTTGTCATTTGGTGAGCCAGGATGGGGTCCTCAGGAGAGTTCAACCATGCTGACACCTCCTGGCCTCAGAGCCTGTGAGAAATGAATTCTTGCTGTTTATAAACCATCCTGTTCATAGTATTTTGTAACCGAGACTGATGTCAAACAGAATCCCACCCTTATGACCTCATCTGAACCTAATGACCATCCATAAGCCCAGCCTCCAAATCCATCACATCGGGAGCCAGGGCTTCATCACAGGAACTAACAGGATAAACCCAGTCCACAGTGCCTATTATACATTAGACCCTGAGCAGGGCTTAAGGGAACAGCAGACCCTATAGGAAGCCAAAGGATTGAATTCTTCCTAAGAAAGAAGGGAGTTGCCTCTGCCTCCCTCCCAAGTGCTGGGATTACAGATGTGTGTCACTATGCCTTGGGCCAATGTCATGCTTTTTTGTTGTTATGGTTGTTGCTGATGATTGAGACAAGGTTTCTTTGTGTAGCTTTGGCCATCCTGAAGATCCACCTGTCTCTGCCTTCCAAGTGCTGAAATTAAAGGTGTAACAATCTGCTGCTGCCACCAGTGGTGGTATGAGCACCACCACTAAGCTCACACTTTATTTTTGTTTTTATTTAATTTTATGTGTATGGCGTCTGAATGTATGTATGTCTGTGCTCCACTTGAGTACCTGGTACCTTCAGGGTCCAGACGAGAGCATTGGATCCCCTGAAACTGGAGTTATAAATGATTAGGAGCTACCATGTGGATGCTGGGACTCAAACCCTGGTCTTCTGGAAGAGCAGCCACTCTTAGCCACTAAACTATCTCTTTAGCCCCTGCAGGGCATGCTTTTTAAAGACTGTTTCTATATTACAAAGTGAAAACAATGTTAAATGAGTTATTTGAATTCACTTATATCAAGGGCTATTTATTTTTGTTGTTGTCTTGAGACAGGGTTTCTCTGTGTAGTCCTGGCTGTATTGAAACTCACATTGTAGATCAGGCTGGCCTTGAACACACAGAGATCTGCCTGCCTCTGCCTCCTGAGTGCTGGGATTAAAGATATGAGCCACCACCACCCAGCTAGGGTTATCCATTTAAAGCCACAATCTGCTACAACATTTGGCTTGTCTGCAAGATAATAACAATATCTTTATTATAATTTATTAATAAATGTTTGCCTGAAGCTCAGTTTAACAATTCAAAAACCATTATTGTTTATATCAAATATGTGACTATATTACATATTTCCTATAAAGATGTGGAGATCATGCCTGTAATTCTCCACTGTAATTAATACTGTAATTTGTATAAGCAAGTTTGAGGTCACGGCACACTATCTCAAAAACAAAAACACACTAAACTAAATAAAATGAAATGCTGTTCATTTGTGTACAGCCTAAATATATCCTATTCTAAGTCAGCCATAAGACACAACACAATATAGGTGTGTGTAAACAGACGTGACACTATGCTGTAAGGTACTTATGACAAGAGAGAAGCATGTATGTGCTCAGTATACAGGCAGTACTCCTGCTTCTTACGGTTTTGTTTTCTAGAATATTTTCAATCTACAGTTGTTTGAATACAAGGGTATAGAAACCACAGAAGCAGAGGATAAACTATATAAGACTCAGTCATTTTTCTTTTTATTGTGTGTGTGTGAGAGAGAGAGAGTATGTGAGTATATGTGTGAGTGTGTGTGTGTATGTGTATGTATGTGTGTGTATGTGTGTGTGAGTTTGTGTGTATGTGTATATGTATGTGTATGTGTGTATGAGTGAGTGTATGTGTGGGTATGTGTGTATATGTGTATGAGTGAGTTTATGTGTGTGTATATATGTGTGTGTATGTGTGTATATGTATGTGTGTGTATGTACGCGTGTGTGTGTATGTATGTGTGTGTGTATGTGTGTGTATGTGTGTGTATGTGTATGTGTGTGTATATGTATGTGTGTATGTGTGTGTAGTGTATGTGTGTGTATATGTATGTGTGTGTATGTGTGTGTAGTGTATGTGTGTATATGTATGTGTGTGTATGTGTGTAAGTGTGTGACAAAGGTTAGAGAATATACCTTAGGTGTCCTCTCTGTCGCCTGTTGGAGGTGGGGTCTTTGTTACGCCCTGATGTGCATGCTGGGTGGGCTGGCACTGCAGTTTGAAGGGATCCTCGAGTCTGTGCTTCTCCTCCTCTTGCAGAGGTGCTGAGGTTAGAGATATGTGAGCTGGCGCGTCATAGGTTCTGGGTTCGAACTCAGTGCCTCATATTTGCATGGCAAGTTCAATCACTGAGCCAGCTCCCAGCTCAGCCTAGGTTATTTTTTATTTGAGGACTATTTATTTATTTATTTATTTTGAGACAGTGTTTCTCTGTGTAAGCCCTGCCTGTTCTGGAACTTACTTTGTAGACCAGGCTGGCCTCAAACATATGAGATCTGCCTGTCTCTGCCTCCCAGGTGCTGGGAATAAAAGCATGTGTTACCACTGCCCAGCTACCTCATTGTTATTTTTAAAGCCTCAATTTTTTATTGTTTGAGTTAATAAAGTTACTCTTTAAATTGTTACGAAATTGTCTGCATGTTACTTTATTACTTCTAATTTCTGTAGCTACATTATTGAAGATGGGAACCAATGAGTTCATAGCTTACAGTTCAGTTTTTGAGACATTTATTTATGTGAGAGTATGCATGCACAGTCTAGAGGTCCGAGGACAGCTTGTGAGAGTCGGTTACCTTCTTTTGCCATGAGGGTTCAAGAGCGCCAACTCAGGTTGTCAAGCTTGATGGCAAGCACCCCAACCCATAGAGCCAGCCCCCCAGCCTCATGACTTATGTTTTGCATAGCTTTGCCCTTAGAGTATTTTTAGTTAGTTAAAACTTACAGACATTTATGTGCTTAGAGGCTGGGCCTGCATTTGGAATTCTTTCAGAAGAGCTGGGTCAAGGCAGATTATGTGTGTATGTGTGCGTATGTGTATATGTGTGATTTTTTCTTTTGGACACAGGGCTTCATGTATACTTTGTGGGCCTTAAGCTTGTTATAGCCAAGAATGAAGCTGATTTTCTGATGCTCCTGCCTCCACCTCCTGAGTGATGAGATTATAAGTGTGCACCAGCAGAACCAATTTCTATAGTTCTGGAGATCAGTGGCTCTGTAACTGTGAAGCAAGCTGACCTACAGGCTCTTTCGTGTAAGAGAACTGAGTAAAGTTTTAATGACAGCGGAAGAAGTCTGAATAATTTGTACCAATACGTCTCTGGGGGATAGTAGCATGACTCCTATCTCTTAAGTGTGGGCGGTGCTTAGCGATGTGGTTCCAAAAAGCAGGGCGGGCAGCGTGGGAATAGAGGAAGTCGGGGAAGAAGGAAGTTCTGCAGGAGCAGGGGAGAGCCCTCCTAGATATGGCTAACTCCGGTAGGGAGGAGCGGGATAGCATTGTCCGGACGGACGCAGTGCTGAAAATGGCCCTTCCCCTCTGTGCTGAAAATGGCCCTTCTTCCCCTCTGTGCTTTCGCTCCGTCAACCTAGAACCTCAGTCTAAACACAAGAAAAACATTGAACAAACTCAATCCATGACATAATCTACAAAACATTTAACCACGATGCCACAGAACTGTCAGAGCCTTCGCCCACAAGGAAAACCTGCCCAGTGGAATCTACGGAGACCTTGTGACTAAGTGTGATATTGTAGTGGTTCAATTATGCTGTCCCCACCCCAGTCCCCAGAGTGGAAACTCTAATCCCCAGCATCTGTGAGTGCACCCTTATTTGGAAGCAAAGTGCTGTACTTTGGATCTAGAGTATCCCCCAAAGGCCATATATTGGAGGCTTGGTCCCCAGCCTGAGAGATAGTGGCAGTGCACCTAGTATGGAGAAGGTAATACATTGGGGAGATATTTCACCAGAGAAGATATCAGAACCCAACTTTCTTCCCATTTCTCTTTCTTTGATTCCTGGTCACCAGTGACCCTAACAACAGAGCCAAATGATCACAGACCAAAACCTCTGCAACCATGATCCAAAGCAGTCCTCGCTCCTAGAAGTGGGTTATCCCAACAGTTGTCATGGTGATAGGAAGCTGGCTAACACATAGGCCTTGCAGATGTAAATCAACGATCCAGGATGAAGTCATCCTGAATTTGGGTAAGACAAGGAATGACAGGTAGAAGAAGGACAGGGACGTCTCAGTCTCTCAGATCCGGGGACACACAGAGAAGAAAGCCATGTGAAAACTGGGGGAGACTGGGAAGAGCCAGCAGGAGCTGTTAGGAGCAGAGAAGGAGCCCCCTTCTCTCTGGAGCATAGCCAGACACAACTGACAGATTGCCAACATTTGCCCTCTAGACCCCTGAGAATAAACCTCTGTTGTAAGCCAACAGCTTTGTGGCGCTCAGTTAAGGCGCCCCTAGGAGGCTGACCCAGGCATCCTGCATGGGATCCTGGAAAGACAAAGGATATCAGTGTGGGGGGTCTCTGTGACCAGCAGGAGGCCCAACTGACTAGCCAATGTTGGTTCAAATTTTGGGAGTCTGACCCTAAGAAGTTTATTTTAGGGATTTTTTTTTTATTGTAAAACATCCGCTATTTATTAATGGTTGTTCTTTAAAAACACAAACATGAGAACTGAGCACCACACATCCAGAGTGGCTCACCCTTGCAGCAGGGAGATGCCAAGACAGAGGCAGTGGGGCTTTCCTTGCACCCAAGTATCAGCTTCTTCACTCACTCCAGGGCTCCAAGCTACCTCTGACAAGACAAAGGAAACCACTAAAATCTCCAAGTACAGGAAGGTCATAAAAACCTTAGGGCTACCGACACTAACTGCTGCACTTTCCAGGCTGTAGCTCTAGCAACAATATTAAATCCCACCATCAAACAGCTGCTCCCACTGGCCTTTACTGTCCTGACCAGCTAGTCCCAGCCTGATGTCTGCATACTCTGCAGAGCACAGACGCTAACATCCACATAGTGTCCAAGTACAAAGGCTTGTTCAGGACAGCCCAAGTCACGTAGTGCTTAAACCTCTGTAGTGTCTACTGTGGTCAGAGAGGGCACAATGCATGAGCAAATATAAACAACTGTCCCACCACCAAACTTGCTCTCCATCCAATATGGACTCCACCCCAGTCAAGGCCAAAATCTTGACATCAGTAGTGACATGGTCAACTAAAGTTATATTCATATGAAACAGGAATCCACATGGCAGCCCAGAAAAAAGAAGCTGTGCCAGCTCCTCCTCCAGAACCTGAAAGCCAGGACCCTCCAGCACCGACCCAAGATGGTTCCTAAGGATATGTCTGATGTTTTAGGGATATTTAAGTATAACACAATTTGGTGAAATATTTCCTGTGATAATTAACTCAGTCCTGTGTGAACGACAATGCTTAAAATGTAGTTGCACAGTGATGGTGCATGCCTTTAATCCCAGCACTTGGGAGGCAGGTGGATCTCTGTGAGTTTGAGGCCATTCTGGTCTATAGAGGAAGTTACAGGACAGTTATATAGAGAAGTCTTGTGAAAATCTACACCCCCCAAAAAAAGCTTAAGATGTGAAAGTCCTTGTAAAGTACATGTGACACCTTTCATAAATAAAGGTTCTATAGATTGACAAGCTCAGGACAAGTGTCTGAGGGAGGATATGGTGTGGTCTCAGCCACACAGATAGTGCAAAGGTCACCGGGCTATTAACTGCATCTGTTTTGGGGCAGATAACAGGTTATCCCTCCCTTTGAAAGGTCTACTTCGTGTTTAACATTTCTGGTTCTTCTAGTGCTTGTTTGTGAGCACAAAGACCTCTGTGCCTCCTGTACATCAGCAAAGGACTAATGAAGTCCAAATCCAAGTTCAGCTCCTGTAACATATCATTGATTGCAACAATGAACCACAATGTCTTGTTATACTTGGCACTCTATAACAAAACAAATGCAAACTGGATGGCTTACAAACAACAGAAACATTTCTTTCACCATTCTGGCTTTGAAATCCAAGATTAGATTCAGCATCTGGTGAAGGCTAGTGTCTCAAAACTGGCCAGCTTGCTGTGTCTTTGCCTGGTAGAAAAAGCCAGTGAGCTAATTCAGTCCTTTTATAAGGATGTCAAGCCCATTTGTGGGGGTCTGTTTTCACTGTATAATCACCTCCCAAAGGCCCCATTTCCCAACATGATCACCTTGGAGGCATAAAATTCAGACTAGCACATAGGAAAGCCTGGCATTGAAAATGGGGTAAAGTAGGTGTGGGGCGTATGGGAATTTTGGATTATTTGTGAAACCTTTCTGTAAATCTAGACTTCTAAAATGTGAAAGCTTATTTTATTGATTTCTTTTTACACATTTTGTTTTGTGTGTACACATGTATGGGTGCACACATGCTGTGAAGGTGTATGAAGGTCAGGGGGCATCTTGAAGGAGTAGGCTTTCTTCTTCTACTGCGTAGGTCCCATGGAACAAACTCAGGTCCCCGGGCATCATGACAGGTGCTTTTACCTGCTCAGCCATCTTGCTTCTATTTTATATTCTTGAGAGACTCTCACCGTACAGACTGGCTTCAAACTCAATCCTTTTGTCTTGGCTTCCTGAGTGCTGAGATTGTTGCTGTGTGCTGCTTCTTAAGCTCATGGAGAGAAAGCCCTGTGTGGACAACTTATAATTTAGGCTATAGGCTGGAGTATCACTGCCCTTGACAATGATACCCCAGGTCAGCACTAGTGTCTTTCTGTCCTTCCCATGGTCCCAGTCTCACCTTCCCCTCACTAGTGCAAGCTCCTGCCTTTAGCTGAATATGAATGAGATCTGACCTCTTTCCAACCATGTGGTAAACATCATCGCCACGAAATTACCTATGACTCACAACTAGAGAGCCCCAAGATTTTAGACAGGACTTTAAACATCATTTTTAGGATGACCACACCCCCTGCTTCCCAGTATTTCTGAGAAATTTTACACTCATGACAAGGATGGTGTCTGTCACCGCATTTTGTTTTGTATGTTAATCGTGAGACTCCACTCCTAAGAGTGACTCGCTGTTTGAACCGAATGCCTGACCCAGGAAGAGCCAAGTTGGTATTTTTGCCAATGGCCTTTCACATTCGTGAAAAGGAATAGGAATTGTAAACCCCAGAGGCAGGGCTCGGAGCTGAGTCACCGCCATGGGGCTGTCTGAGCTGAGCTCACTCCTCTCTTGCCACTGCTCACTTGTGAGCTTTGCTTTGAGGGTGATGAGGGCTGAATTGTAGCTTAGGTTTTGTTTCTCAGGTAGGTTCTTCCTCCCTGTTTGTCCTGGAATTCTTTGCAGAAATTCCCTTTAACCTGGGTAAATGAAACAAGACTTCCCTTTGTGATGGAAAGTTCACTACTTCGAGCATCCACTGAATTAACCTTGCGCAGCTTGGAATCACGTGGCTATTTAGTCTTCCCTTAAAGTCACATGAAGACCCTCTCAGTACAGCTCATTCCATAGAGAACTCGACGTCTTAGATCTTCTGGGGTTTTGATTTCTCACGGAGAAATGTTGTTTTGATCTGTCTTGCTCTTCTGGTTTGTTTGAGAAACAGCCTCACCTCCTGACTGTTCCTTTGCTCTTTTTCTCTAGTTACCAAAGTAATATTTTGTTTATTAACATGATATCACTTCTTTTTATTATTATTATTTATTTCCTTTTCATGTTTTAAGACAGGATCTCATAGTGGCCTGGTATTTACTAGGTCTGGACACATTCTAACAATATAGTCTAGTTTTCCCCATACACTAGTTCTTCAACAATTTTTTGTATCACTTTTTAATTTAAAACTTTAAACTTTACTTTTGCTTGTCTGTATGTGAAAGGGCACATGTGGAGGCCAGAAGACAACCTGCAGGAGACTGTTTTCTTCTTCTATCACGTGGATCCCAAGGACCAAACTTAGGTCATCAGGCCAGGTGGCAAACAAAGCCACCATCTCATTAAAGAGTCCACTTCAGCCTTTAAAGATGGTGACCATCCAGGTTTCCCTTCTCTGAGGCAGGGCCTGTAGGTCTTTTAATTGTTCCTCGAGCAACACATAGAAAACCTAATTTCAGCTGTTCTGCAGTCTGGTGCAGGCAGCCTGTGAGTCACAAGCAAATCGGCATGAAGTCAGTGAATAGTGTGGTAAAGATGACCTCATGGGTGTAACCAAGATGATGTGATGGGGCTGAAAACTGGATACGGCCTTAGCAGGGTTCTCAGAAAACAGACTTAGGGAGGGAAGGAGGCGCGGTGAGAGACCGTGATTGTTTCTGAAATCCTCATCCTTTGGGACTTGCATGATGAAGATGTAACTCAGGAGGGCTTGCCACTGTGGGATAGCGTTCTGACTCAGCTTACATAGGGGGCTGGGGATATGGTGGTACAGGAGTGGAGTGGATAGAACCTTATGTATTAGTATGTCCTGCTGGCTTCAAGATCATAACCAATTCCTAATTTACCTGGTAGTCACTTGGCATTCCCAGGGGTGATCGCCACTTTGGATAAGTTCCTAGGACAATGTGGAATACTGAGGCAGGGTGTATGTGTGTGTGTCTGCAGATGGGTATGTGAATATGAGTACAGGTGCTTACAAAGGTCGGACGAAGGCTTTGAATCCCCTGGAGCTAGAGTTATGGGCAATTTGGTCACTTGATACAGTTTCTGGGAATTGAATTCAAGACCTCTGCAGGAACAGTGAATAAACTGGTGAGCCGTTTCTCCAGTCTCCAGGGGAGACTTGATGACGGGAGAAAAGGGGAGGCCAATGTGGGTAGGTGCTTGTCCCACATTTGAGGATACAAGCTTTCAGGAAGGGAGGCAGGGTGGTGAGCAGAATCCTGCCCTGCTCTGCCAGGCAGCACATCTGTCAGGAGGGACAGCAGCAGACAGAAGAAAGTATCTTGGTTACAAATGAGTATCAAGGACCCCACTCGTTAGCTAAGAATTTTAATTAGTGTGTGAGCACTTGCGCATGCGCGCGCCACATCATAAATATGGCGTTCAGAGGGCAGTTTACAAGGGTCAGATTTTTTCCCTCCATCATATGAGGCCCAGGGATAGAATTCGTGTTGCTAGACTTGGCAGCAAGCACACCCCGCCCCATCCCCTGCCCCTCCTCCCATTCATGTCACTGGCCCAGATAATAATTATTAAAGTTTTAGGTGCCACAGTCTGTCTAAAGGACAATGACCAACTATGGAAAAGTTGGTGAGTGGGTATCCAGTGTCACTGTCCTGTTTCCCCTTTTGGTGAGAGCCATAGTCCAGAAGGGTTCCTGGTCATTGTCCTGGTTGTTTTTTTGTTTGTTTTTGTCAGTTTGACACAAGCCAGCATTGTCTGGGAAGAGGCACATCGATTGAAAAGATGCCTCTATCAGGCTATCCTGGAGGCAAGTCTTTGGAGTATTTTCTTAGTTAATGATTGATGTGGAAAGACACAAGCCCACTGTGAGGTACACCATCTCTGGTCTGGTGGTCCTAGGTTCTATAAGAAAGCAGGCTGAGCAAGCCAAAGAGCAGGATCCCTCCATGGCCTCCGAATCAGCTCCTGACACTAGTTGTTTTTTTGATCACAGCATTAGAACGCTAACTAGACCACTTAGGATATAGATGACATTTCCCAACCTCCTTATAGCTGCTAGGTGATCAGATAGATAACTCAGGCCTGGCCAACAGAGTGCTCAGAAGCCAACCAGGCTGATTGTGAATCATAGCTCTAGAGGAAAGGCAAGCAGGGTTTTCCTTAATGGATGTGATAGTTAATCTTCATTGATAACTTGTCCGACTTGGAATCACCTAGAAGACTCGTCTCTGAGTGTGTCTGTGGGCATGTTTGCAGAGAGGCTCCACTGAGGAGGAGAGACCCTGATGTGAGCTGAGCAGTCTTCTGGTCTGGGGTTCAGAACTGAATAAAAAAGGGGAGAGAGAAGGAAGCAGGCAGGATCCTCTGCTCCCCGCCTCCCAGTCTTCGGAAGCGCTAAGAATTTTTACTGCACATCGCCCCCATGAGAACACCCACGTCTTTGCTGTCATGATGGACTGCATTTCATCCAACTGTGAACTAAATTAAATCCTTAGTCCTGCAGGTGGCAACAGCCAAGAGAAGCAATGGATGGGTCAGATAGATTTGTTTTTATTATCTCCACTGAAGATACCATTATAGTTTGAAAGCAGCCATACACTATAAGTACTTACACAAATAAGAGTATAAAATTTCAATAAATTAACTAATTTAAATAAAATAAAAAAAACTGTTTGCAAAATTAGGCTCTGGGCTGGGGAGATGGAACAGTTGGTAAAGTGCTGGCAGCCCAAGCACAAAGACGCGGGTTTGAATCCCCAGAACCTGTGTAAAAAGCTGGGCATGGTGGCATAAACCTATTGAGGGGAAGCATGGAGACAGGAGCGGTTCCTGTTTGTGGTGGTTCCAAGTTTAGTAAGAGACCCTGTCTCAAAGGACAAGATGGAGATGTAACCGAGGAAGACACTGGATGCTGACCGCCGACCTTCATACACATGCGCACACACATGTACCTATCCCCCCCCCTTCACGAAACACAAATGTAGGCCATACTTTATGACTCCTGCCTCAGATGAGGGGGCTCATTATCCACGTCCCCGCTCCAGGTTAGAATGCAGTGGGAAGGTGAGCTGTCTTATACAATGAAGACAAGAACAGCAGGCTGGGAATCGGGGCAGCTTAAGTTAGAATGAACCAAATCCTGGATATGAGGCTGCCACATGAATGTGCTCCTGTGTTTTTTCTTCACTATGCACAATGCCTGGGATTTAAACAAGCTACAGAGGAGAAGGACTTGGAAGGGCCTCGGAGGCTTCTGTCTGGGCTTGCTTGGTTTGATGGTCGAGAGCCTGTGTTGAGCATACACCAAAGAAAGCATGGTGGGAACAGCTGCTCACCTTGTGAGCAAGAAGCGGGGAGATAGGAAGCCATCCGGGACAGGGTGGGTCCTTCAAAGGTTCACCCCTTGTTTTCTCAAAGGTGACCCACTAACCCCAGTCAGATCTTACCTCCCAGTATCCACCATCTTCAAATAATGACATTGAATTGGAATCCATCAATGGACTGGTCCATTGATGAGGTTAGGGGCCACAGGATTCAGTAACATCTTAGTAACTGGCTCTATCTAAAGGGACCAAATCTTCAACACATGAGCCTTCGAAGGGAGACTTTACATACAAACCCTAATATCTATTTAGTCTAACAGTCCAGACTGGCTGTTCTCAACCCTTTGGGGGGGGTCAAAGGACCCTTTCATAGGGGGGGTCAAATATCAGATCTCTTGCATATCAGATATTTACATTACAATTCATAACAGTAACAAAATTACAGTTATGAAGTAGCAATGAAGTAATTTTATGGTTGGCATCACCACAACACAAGGAACTGTATTAAAGAGTCACAGCATTAGGAAGGTTGAGAAGCACGGCCCTAGACTAACGGGCTGTCTAGGCTAAGAGACTGTCTAGACTTCATGTGGGAGGAACAGATACCTGACTTGTTATTTGGGATCTTGGCTACATGAACCCTGCCAGTGAAGCAGAAGCACAAGGCAGGGATGGCAATGCACAAAATGAACAAAGGAGAACAGAATTATTGATTTTATTGTTTTCACTCTTTGCTCTTTGAGAGCCTGCCACCAGCTCCCAATAAATACTCAGAGACACTTATTCTTTCTTATGAATATCTGTCCTAAGCTTGGCTTATTTCTTTTTGTTAATATTTATTTTTCATTTTATGTGAATTGGTGTTTTGCCTGCATGTATAACTGTGTAAAGGTGTCAGATCTTGAAATTACAGACAGTTGTTAGCTGCCATGTGGATGCTGGGAATTGAACTCAGGTCCTCCGGAAGAGCAGTCAGTGCTCTTAACCTCTGAGCCATCTCTTCAGCCCAAGCTTGGATTATTTCTAGCCAGCTTTTCTTAAATTATCTGTCTCTTGCCTCTGGGCTTTTACCTTTCTCTATTCCTGTTCACCTTTCTCTGCTTCTTATTCCATGGCTTGCTGTGTTGCTGGGTGGCTGGCCCCTGGAGTCCTCCTCTTCTCCTTTGATTCATCCTCAATCTTCTCCTAGATTTCTCCTCCTATGTATTCTCTCTGCCTGCCAGCCCCACCTATCCTTTCTCCTGCCTTGCTATTGGCCAATCAGCTTTTTATTAGACCAATCAGGTGTTCTAGACAGGAAAAGTAACGCAGCTTCACAGAGTTAAACAAATGCAACATGAAAGAATGCAGCACATCTTTGCATCATTAAACAAATGTCCCACAGCATACACAAATGTAACACATCTTCAACTAATATTCTATAACAACCCAGCGCCTATTTCCCATGCACTGCTGGTTTCATGGTAACATGGGGCTGATGTGATTAATGGAAGTCCTATATAGGGATATACCTCTAGCAAGGTCTAAATGTGGAATATTCTCTCCACTGGCCACAGAGATTTAATGAAAGACAGAATCCTGATCCACATGGGAGGGGGACTGGGGAAGAACCAGATGGAGGATGCAGCAGCTTGAAGCCTCAGACTCACTGAAGCAAGAAGTGGGAGAAAAGCAGATGGCGGGTGTGACATAAGGGTTACTAGTGACTGGCCACAAATTAGAATCACCTGAGCTGGGAATTGTCCTGATTGCCTTAATTGGTGTGGGAAGAACCACCTCCAACATAGGTGGCAGCTGCCGGTGGCAGCCCTGATAAAACAGGGCACAGCAGAAGGAAGGACCTTTCACCTGGCTGGCCTCTCTTGCTTCAGAGCCGATTGGTTCCGTTGCTGTTATTGTTGCTGCTTGGAGGATCTCCAAGAAGCCTCCAGGTTTTCGGAGCCCTGTGGTGGAATGTTCTCTATATGATGTAAAATAAATAACTGTTTAGACCCATGCAGGGCACCATAGAAGTGAATAAAAAATCAGAGGCAGACAGGTAAAAAAAAAGGGGTAGAGTTTACTAGTCGCCATCTGTCCCCCGAAGAAGAAACATGTAAGAATTCAGGTGAGCCACGGGCTGCAAGCCACGTAGTAAAATAAAAATAAGTTAATTTAAAAAAAAAAGAGCTAGTTAATAATGTGCTTATGGGCCAAACAGTGTTAAAATATATAAACATGTAATTCATTTCTTTTGGGGGGCAGAAGCTGCGGGCGCACAGACCAGGCTCCACACCGCCGGCACCACACGTGTGCCAGGTCACAAATCTCCAGACCCAAACAGGCCGGGAAAAACTTACTACAACAGAGCCCGATCGGAACCGATGAGCAAGCCAGTTAGCAGCATTCCTCCATGGTCTCTACTTCATTTTCTGCCGCCAAGTTCTTGGCCTGACTTCCCTCAAAGATGGACCGTGGACTGTGAGATGGAATAAACTCTTTCCATCCCGAGTTGCTTTTGGTTAGAAGAGTTTATCAGAACATCAGAGAAACTAACCAGGCACTGGTCTACTGGGAAGCTTGGTCTAACCTAACCAACCAAACATCTGACATCAGCAAGATGTCACCGGAAGAAGAGACTTGGTTCTTTCAAGAAGCCCTCCCACCGGCCAGTCCTTGCAAATTATGTTCAGAGCCACAAAAACAAGGAAGGCAAAGGCAGTTCCTTCGAGAACTCTCTGGAACAGGATTCAAATCCCCACACAGTATGTTGTCCTGGGACTCCACACAAACATCTTTCGTGCATTTGCAAGGTAGGACTCTTCATTTCTCCTTTGTGCATAAGACAGGTGCTGTTCCTCAGATCAGGGCTGCTCATTGCCATACCGCAAAGCAGCAGACCCCAAACTGCTAGGAGATAGCCCAAGTGCAATGACTCTCTGCCTGTGCAAACGGCTGAGTGTGGTAGAGGTCTCCAGGTCACAGACTTCTGGCTAGTCAGCTCTAGCTGACACCAAGACAGTTTCCCTCTACAGAGCTTCTTTCTCTTTCCTGGAAAGACAGAAGTGCTGTAGGAATGGAAACCAATGCCTGGTGTGATAGCTCATGCCCATAAATCCCAGCACTCAGGAGGCTGACTTCCAAGGCCAGCCTGGACTACCTATTGTGTGGGCTACAGTGTGTGACACTATCTACAAACAAGAGAAGGGCTCCCATCTCTGGGCCCGAACCTGAGTTTGATATTAGGACTCACTTGGTGGAGGAAGGAACCCATTCCGGGGTGGCCTTAACTTTTTCACTAGTGCTGTGCATTTGGTTTTTATTTCTTGAAACATCTGTCTCACCAAGATTCTTTTATACTTTTAGATGAAGCACTTGTTTGTAGGCTCACCCAGCTTTTGTTTTGTTTTGTTTGTTTTTCAAGACAGGGTTTCTCTGTGTAACAGCTCTGGCTGTCCTGAAACTTGCTTTATAAACTAGGCTGGCCTTAAACTCACTTAGATCTGCCTGCCTCTGCCTCCTGGGTGCTGGTATTAAAGGCGTCATCAGCACCACTCAGTTCCCATCCAGCTTTTTTTTTTTTTTTTTTTTTTTTTTTTTTTTTTTTTTTTTTTTTTTTTTTTTTTTTTTTTTTTTTTTTTTTTTTTTTTTTTTTTTTTTTTTTTTTTTTTTTTTTTTTTTTTTTTTTTTTTTTTTTTTTTTTTTTTTTTTTT